>OZ005660.1:67291906-67389906 GCA_963930645.1 Salticus scenicus | reverse complement strand
AATAATTTTTTAAAAAAGGTCCGTCAATTTAACAGCTGGGAATTTTCAGAATGTGAAAACAGAATTTAAAAATAAGTATTAGTTAATAAGTTATTTGTAAAGAAAATTTTCCCATAGAATAACATTAGATTCGGCTTCCGGCGGCGGTGAGTGAAGTGGGCTCTTAATCCACTGCATACTGAAATATACCGGGTGATCCAAAATTCACTAGACTTTTCAAAACCTTATAATTATTAAACTATTTAGAAAAAAATGATGCGGTTTGCACAGAAATGCTCAGAAACACGGAAGATTTTTGTTTTTAATTGAAAACAATACATTTATATTAGTTACATTTTTGACCAAAAGATGGAGCTGGAGTTCAATTAACAGACTTATAAAATTATAATACCCCTAGCAGCATTGCCTCATCGGAATTTGCTTGGCCTGTCATCGAATGTATGATAAATTCATCCTGTATGTAATCCATTACATCTTTTGCAGCAGTTATAGAGAACGGTTTCCGATGAGCTGAATTAAATCGGAACTTTTCATCTTTAGTAGCACATATTTCGATAAAAATATGCCTTTCTGATCCCCCCTTTCCCACCTTCCCTTTTCGCCAACTGAAGGAAATGTACTGATTGGCTGCTGACCTAGACGTTACGTCATGTGTGTCTCCATATCCTCTCATATCGATGCGCGCGCAAGCATTGGTTTCACCGAACTGTGGCGTGCTTCTGCTTTTATTAGGAATAAAATAAAATAACCACGGATTAAATTTCGATTTTCAAACTAATTGTTAAAAGATTTATCACTGTTGAAACTGAATACCAGTAGCAATTTATGAGGTAAGTGAACACTTTGTATATTTCAAAATACTGTGTTTCTTATAAACTTATTAAACTGTGATAAATGTTGTTTATTTGTTGTATTACTTTACTCTTTAACCCTAAATAAAATGCCTATCCATTAATATGATATATATAACCGATAGCAAACTTTCTACTGCCAAACAGGAAGTGAATGCGTGTAAAAATTGTTTTGAGAGTAAATAAATTATACTTTTTCACTTATTTGAAGGTCGAGAATCATAAAATAATCTATATAGTATTTTATTTATTTATTTATTTATCGATATTTTCTGAACTAGGTAGTTAATGATGCTTTTATACAGTTAAATAAACATTTTTTTTCTTTTTTTGAACGTGCCCGATTTCTATTCACTTTAAATTTTATATTGATTTTGATTGATATTGAAATTGTTCAAATCATTTAAAGATAAGGCAAATCATTGGATGCGTAAACTAATTTAAAAATATTATTTCTATTGCATATTTAGCATTTGTAATATCTTCCAAAATTATACTTTCAAAATGTTTTTACTTTCCCGTATAATCGTTAAGTTTGAAATTATTGATATATTTTTAAACTGTTTTCATTAAAAACGTTAGGATCGTGTGTTCATTATAGTTTTTAAAGATTTAAATTTTGATTTTAAATATTTCAGAAATATTTATCTAGATTCTTATATATCAGAAATATATATTATTTATACTTTACCAGACAAATATAAAAATTATAATATATATATATATATCGAATATCTTGTACCTGAATAAAATATTTGCTTCCTAAATCTGTACAAAAGAAACTAATTAACGTAAGTTGACTCTGCTTAGAACCTCATTATGTATTTTTTGTCATAAATTTCTGCAAAAGGTATAAATAATGATTAAAAACAGTGAACTACTCTGATATCCAGAACAAGTTAGTGACTGAAATACCCCATCTACTAAGCTACTCATTATTAGCTTCAATAGGTACATTTACCTTATCCTAATTTGCTGCATAATATCATTGTTACCAATTCCGTGCTTCAGTTTCTGTGCATTTCCTTGCTGTTTTCTGTACATTAATCCTCATAATGCAAGTTTATGCGAAACATTGCATAATACCTCCATGTTATGAAAATCTTTTAATTTCGAATAATTTATGCAGTTTTCAAAATAGAATGTTTAATTTAAATAAGGCTACGGCAAATATCATAAATAATGTTTTATGTCCAACTTTTTCATAATGAGAATAATCTTCATAATACATATTTGTACAAAATTTTTAACTATTCAGCCATGTTAAGAAAAAATTAAGTTTAGAATAACTTTCGAAACTTTCAAAGTAGAATGTTGAAATTCAATGATATTTTGGCGAATATCATAAATAATATATTAAAAAGATGATCAGACATCTTTACAAGGAATATAATTCTCACGATGTATGTTTTTGCAAAATTTTGCCTTAAAATGTCCTTTGTGAAAGAATTGGCACTATTTTAATCATGGTTGAAATCTGGCCTGTTCAATCCAAATTGCTTTGAGGGCTTGCTTGGGAAATGCATTTATCTAGGGCAGGCTGCATGTATGTGTATGATTCCGAATAGCGAACTGGATTAAATAAAAATGTGTCAAAATCTAACACTGATACAATAGATATATATGTAATGCTGTACAATGTCAATTTTTTTATCTAGTAGTAATTTTAAATATTTTAATGAAACTGTAAGGTTGCAGCTCCAGCGGGATTCTATTAATTGCTACTGTCTATGTTGTTTTCAACACTAGAGTCGAAACGGATATCTTTTTATACTAACAAAATGCATCGGCCAGCTTATAGATTTTATAAATTCTTCTACGGGCTGCAAAACTACACGAAGCGGGAAACATACCCTGCGGACCCAGATTGAATTAAACCATTTTTTTTTTCTACAGTGGAAACTAATTGTTTTTATTTTAAAACACTCGCTGCTGTGCTGCAGTTTCTGCTACTGGGCGATGCATGCATTGGCTCGGTTAATGAAAAGTGGGTGTTAGCAATCCCCCCCCCCCTTTTTTTTGAGAAAATTAAATTTTTGTAATTTAATAACGAATTATCATATGCATTATTTTAATCGAATTTCATAATATTAAATGTAATTTTGTCTTTTAGCTGTTTTCACAAACATGGAAGAGCAAAACATTGATTTAATTAGATAATTTAACAGAACTTTATATATTAATAAACACAAACTTTGTTACTCTTGTACATTATTACAGAAAATATTAACAATCGGCAAAAATACTGAAAAATCTCCCCCCCCCCCCCTCTTCGTCTTTTTAAATTATTCATTTGAATCACTTTAAAGAAATTAATATTTTAGTTTTCTCTAAAGTGGCAATTTTTATTTACAAATATGAACAAGTACAATGTGACTGAAATTAAAAGATACATATTAATTAATAAACATTCCTGGTGAACAAAAACCTGGTTAAAAAAAAAAAAAAAAAAAAATCCAAACCCTGCTTTGTGATTTATTTAATGTTTTAGACATGATAAAAGAAAATTTAAGGTCTGAAGCACAGTGTCAAATTGTGTATTTGGGAAAGCAATAATTTATGGCCAAAGATGTACAATACCTAATAATTAAATTCTCACTAAAATTATGAAGTGGTTCTAAACAAACTTCTATGCATTTGTATTGAAGCGAAAAGTTAATTTATCATTTAGTATTAAATTTTCAGTTGAGAAAAATTTAGGTGTTTGTTAGAATAGAAATTTTTCCATTTATTCGGTATCGTATATGTCAGGTTTCTTATTTTATATTATTTCTTATAGATTTGAAATCATTCAACTAACTTGCCATGCCTAGGTAAGTTTTTTTTTATGTAAATATGAATTTTGCAAGCATGAATTTACATTTCGACTGTCAAATGAATAACTCTCTCTCTCTCCCTCCCTCCCCCCCCCCCCCCCAAAAAAAAAAAAAAAAAAAAAAGTCAATGAATAAACTGTAAGGTTCAACTTTTTTCTTTAAATCAATGTGATTTTTTTTTTTTTTTTTTTTTTTTTTTTTCCCGGACAAAATTTTTTCAGGCTTTATTTGTTTGTCTTTATTTAAAAATTTTATCAGTTCTTTCTTATTCTAGTTGTTTTGAATTGTGCATTAATTTAAACATAAACTAATTTGGTGTTTTTTCATTGTTTTGAATTTATACATCTTCAGTCAATATTTATACAAATATGATAAATAAATGCCATCATTTTTCAATATTGACTGTGACACGGTTAATGAATTCATAATGTATGTAAATATCTGCTTTTCAATTAGTTGCAATTTTTCCTTGTGGTGTTATAATCAGTTTATAGAGTCAGAATATTGCTGTTTCTTGGAATATTCAGCATTCAGTTTAAATTTTTCACTTTAAAGTATATAAATTATTCAAATATTTCAGGATTTATTTTTGAGCTAAATATTTTTATGCAATCTTTTAAAATAAAAATTTGCTTGGTCTGTCACATTATACAGAAAATATTTTACTGGGGGTTCCTAAAATAATAATAAAGATGCATGTACTGTATTATTATTATAATGTGTAAATATACTGAATTATTGTAATTATGTACAAATATACTGTATTATAATTTTCAAACTGCTTTTGAAAAAATTTTTATCTTTTTCTTTTACCCCCTAAGAAAAAGTTATTTTGGGAATAATTTTAAAATATTGAAAATGATATTTTATTGGTAATTTTATTTGGCTAATGTTTTTACAACGTATGATACCTACTTCAGTACACTTTACTTTTAAATACTATGTTCCCTTCACAGCAGGGTTGTTTTGGAAAAACCTGGTTAAAACCGTCCCGGACAAAATACAGTTTTGTCCACTATTAATTATTTGCGAGTACTAAATTGAAAATTACCTTTATTCTTTCCATATATATAAAACAAATCTTTATCATTATGTGTATGTGAGAGCTCGTGAAATATGGTCACCTGGTCGCCATTGGCGACCAATATTTTTTTAACTAGTAATAATGTTTTCAACTTTAAGAACCCTTTTTTTTTTTTTTTAAATATATATTTTCGTGAAAGAATATGTCCCAGAATCGGGCTCCAATTCTACTTTCGCAGTTTTCATTCCTGCTTCTCTCACCACTTTTTGAGACACTGAGTTGAATTAGGGAATTTACACATCTCTGTGCACGTTTCGCAACTCGGCGTTAAATTATTGCACCGTTTTAGGGAATTGGTTTACACTGCTCCTGTTGGTCTGGTGCATAATTGTTGTAATGATTTATCACTGCCAATAGTGTATTTATTTAGTGAAAATAATAAAACCAGTTTTATGATGTTAAATTTAAACAGGTGTTTCCTGATGTAAAAAAAAAAAAAAAAAAAAATCATTCAAGCCTAATAAATAATTGTTTTTTAGTTGGTATAATAATTGGTATATAGAATCTTAATTTCTATATTCAAGTAAATTTTGAAACGAAACAAAAGAAAAAGAAAGAAAGAAAGAAAATGTTGAATATTTTTTTTTATGGGCTACCAGAATTTTTTGTTGGCGATCATATTTTTTAATAAATTTCTAAACCCTGTGTATGTGGTTAAAATCAATTTAAATCTTTCAAAATAGACATGAATGATTAATATAGACATGCAAAGTTAACAATATTTAATAAATAAATATATCTATTTCTAAGGGTGGATTGGATGCAAAAGTGATAGTTAAAAGTTTCAGTTTTAATTCCCCCCCCCCCTCGCCTCCACTGCTTTCAACTACATTGTTATCTCCTCCCTCATAGTCGTAAACACCTTTAAAAATTTTTTTTATTAAGCATGATGAAATAAATGCTTCACATATCTTTCATGGAATTTTTTACTTTCTGAAAATACATAGGTAAGGAAAGTATTGTAATCATGACACAAATTTGACTTTCGATGTTGGTGTATCTACATGTTTTGAGGTTCCATGAGTTCATTTTGGCTATTTTACAATTATGTATGTCTGAGTAGACTGAACACAATATTGTCTAAAAGCTCCTTTTGTATCTGATAATAGGATCTAGGGGGGGGGGGGGTCATATAACCTTCGCCTTACTATAATCGTGCCCAGCTTTAGAATAATATTTAAAACAGGGTGAGAGAGAACAAGGAAAACTTGGAAAAGTCAGGAAATTTGAAATTACTGAAAAAAAGTCAGGAAAATATCAGCGACAATAGTAAATATTGCTCCAAAAACCTGGGAAAACGCTTTTTGACTTTGAGCGTTCAATTTATATCGCAATTTATGTTAATATGTTGTCATTTATATCACAAGCTATGTTGTTTTACACTGCGAGTTATTTGTTGTCAGAAACCAAATTTTGTAACTGGAATTTTCTAAAAATAGACCTGGAAAAATCGAGGAATTTTTTTAAAAATTGAGTGGGAACTGTGTTAAAATGTATACATCTATTTTTGTATAAAAAGTAAAGAGTTTATTCTTTTTAAATAGAAATCTAGGATATTGATATTAAAGAATGCTTCAAATTTTGTGTCATAATTTTGATAATATAACTTTTTTAACACATTTTTTTTTCTTTAATGCTAGATATCTTGTGAATAGATTGTGGAATTATATGGATTTTTAAAGGAGTGTTTTTTACGAAAAGAGTCATACACAGCACTGGTAAGTAAAAATTCAAGATTTAAAAGTAAATTTAAAAAAAAAAAAAAAAAAGTTTATACAAAACTTAATAAATTTCTATCTGTTTGAATAACTTTTGACTTTTGAGTTAAAATCAGATAAAATTTTAAATTCAAAGTGGGCAGAAAAATTACCTGATATTTGAAAATCAACCTTTTTTATACATCATTTAAAAAGTATCAATAATAAAATCTGTAAAGAATAAAGGATTTCTGCAATTTATTTCCTGTATTGCTTAATAACATACATTTCTTTCAAGTATACAGCCTAAAATTTAACTAAGTATATTTTATAAGTAATAAAATTTCATAAAAAAAATCAAACTCAGAAATTGAAAGAGCGCAGTAATTAGTTCTGTATAATACAATGAAAGTGTAAGGTGTGAATTAATACAAAATGTCAAAATTCAGAGGAAAATTTGGAGATAAACTTTATTATTATTATTTAGTTATTGAAGAGTGTGTCCTCTCAATTTCTGAACAATATGTTATATATAAAACAAAATAAGTTAATTTCAGTCTTAAATATCACAGTATACAAAACATTTTATTATTTATTTTATTTTGCAAAACCAGGATGTATGATATGCAATAACAAAATTCTGGGTTTTAAGGATAGAATTTTTCTAAATTAAAATTTTCCATTTAACAAATGAAAGTGAGAAATTGTTCAAAAATGTTTTCATTTTATGTAATTTTTGTTTTATGATAAAAAGTAATAAATTTAGCACTTTTGATAATATTTTATAAACAATATTTTATACGACATAAAAAAAAATATATTCATGTGTAAATAAAAATATTTCTTTTTAAGTTGGGGGGGGGGAGGAATATGTAAACAATATTTGTACTTAAGATGGTTGTTTATCAGTAGTTTAAGCTCTCATACTAAGTTAAAATTTGGATTTTTTGAGATAACACATTTAGTCAATCATTTTGCTTTTTTTTTTTTTTTTTTTTCCATAAAATTTTTCTTTCTCAATTTCAACATTTAAATAATTTTGATACTGAAATTCAGCAATCATGTGAAAAATTAAAAACCTGTGTTTAGTATATATATTAAATAGTAATGCCTTCTAAAAAAAAAAAGTATTATGTGAAGTTTTCTGCTACAAAAAGAACAGCACTACGAAGCATTTGATAAAGAAAACATCAGCAAGAAATTGTTAGCAGCTACAAGTTACATTAAAGGGCTCTTCCCACCTGATGTCAGAGGTCACATGATAGACGAAAAACAAATAGCAGACGAAGTCTTGTATATCTATAGCGATTGCTGAAATAATGTATTTTCTATTCTTATTTTTGATCAATCGTATTTAGTCTGCGTTATTTTTTTTAAACATCATAATTTTTAATCCATTTTATATCATTATTTATCATCTTTTGTTTGCTGTATACATTTACAATCATCATTTAGTTTCTATTTGTTATTGATGTTCAAACATGTTAAATACTCAGATTTTTGGAACTAAATCATAGACAGTTCAACATCGTACGGCGTAAACCCATTTAGACCAGTAACTAAGTTAATTAACTTTTATGCAATTAAATGAAAACATTTTAAAATTTCAAATTATAAACCATAAGCATTCTACAAGAACAAGCTATTATTTATTGCTAGATCATTTAAAGTAACAGTTACAGTAGAACATACAAAAATCGATTCTTACAGTTAAAAATAAATAATTATTAAATTTACAAATACAACTATTCTATTGTTTACGAATGCACAATATTTAATTGAATTCGATTCTTCGTTTTACTGTCACATGATTGAGCAGACGACACTGTGAAGAGTCCATTGAAGAAGAAATAAAAGCGAGAGTAGAGCTTCTAGAAGACGAGAAGAAACTGAATAACAGTGGTCAGTGGCAGAACAAAGGCACTATCAGACGAAGTGCAATATGCAAATCATTATCACATGCTACCTTTTAAACAGTTTTTCATGAGGGAGATGGTCGAAATATCACCGTTTGATACATTTTGCCACACAAATATTCATTTACGAACTTTTGACTGTTTATCATGAAAAACGGCAGTTTTTCTAGTGACGCAAGCGCAAAAACAAACGAACGCCACGACACTCAGCGGAAACGGAAAAACGAACGAAAACTGCGACACTTATATATACAGGAATTTTAAGATCAAAGAAACCGCTGAAAGCAGACACTTAATATCTCAGGAAATATGGGAGGTTATGTTCTGATATTTTCAAAATAGACTTTCACCTTCTGTCTGATCCTACTCTGAAATCGCTACATTTCTGCATGCAATATATTTCGAGATATGAATTGGCTCATTCAAGTTATAAATGGACGGACTATATGTGTAAGAATTTTTTCTCGAATATGGCTCGAGCGAATTTAGTTTAATTTATATATGATATTAATCGCTTTTATCTGATGTGCCTGACATCTCCCTTTTCCCTAGGAAAACTCTTGTTTTTTTTATAACTCAGTTTAAAAATCGAACTATTTTTTACTCCGAAAATACCGTGATGCGGCAGTTTCGCGGCCGAATTACTTCTCTTCCATCTGAAATACTGAATATCAAATAATCGTTTTGGCTCGATCTATCGGAAAGCGTCAAAAAAAAAAAAAAAAAAAAATATATATATATATATATATATATATATATATATTTATTTTTCTTTTTTTAATATATATATTAAATGAGTTATTTATTTAGGTACTTGTATTTTATATGACATTTGTTTATCAAAAATATTCTTTGTATTTACATTGTTTTCATGCTGATACGTTGTTAACTTTCAAAATTGGTTCGATTTTAAAAGGTGATTGCAACAACAAAAAATTTTTCCTTTATTTTCATAAAAATGACAAATAATATGATAATCATATGCAAATATTTGTAATTTTTTTCAAAATTAGGTGATAAATGTTTTTAAACTACGGATTGAAAAAATTCTTAAAACAGAATTTGAAAATAATTAATTTGCTTATTAAGTTTCTAGTATATATAATATATAAATTACAAAATGTTAAGCTATAATAAAATTTTGAATAGATTAAGATTTTTTTAAAATTAAATTCATAACAAACTATACTACTTAAATATTTACCAGTATAAAATTTTCACTTTTTAAAGATTTTTCTATTATTATTTATTTTTCTCTTTTAAATCAAATCTATACCTAAAAAATTATAATAAGAAATTTTTGTCATTTTTAAAATGTACTATATTATGCCTTTGTAATGTTGCATGTGTCCATCTTTTTTATCACTTTTTATAAAATTTTGAAATTTTATTTAGTTTGTTATTTTGTTCGAGTATGACCTATAAAACAACACTTTTTATACAGTATTATAACTCATTACCATGCTCCTTTAATTTTACGTTTTGATCATTAACCCCTAAAAAGTAATGATATCAATACAAAAAACCCTTAACGGGTTAAAAGTTTGTGACGCAGCACTGTACTTTATGGCTTTAAGAATTAGAAATACGGGTCTTAAAAATAATGATACCAAATTTTCAGTGACGCTTTGATATTAATTAAATTATACATAGATTTTCTTATTTGAATTTGCTTTTTCCTTTTATTTATATTTACAGTGTAAACGTTATTTTCAACATAAAATAATATATAGAATTTACTCATTGATACCTTTCCATTCACATCTCTTATACTATGAAAGCATGTGTTTTAAAAGAAATTATATGAAATTCCAGTAACGCAGTGGTGTTACATTAAGTGATTTGTTTTTAAATTTCTCTGCAATTATTTTGTTTTGCATATTAAAGTATATGTGCACATTGAAATATTGCTTTTAATTTTCAAATACGCTGTCAAATATATCACTTTCATTAAGCTTATATTATGTACTGAAATATATTTATTTCAATGAATTATTCTATCTTTTGCGTCACGCCATCCAAAACTGTAAGTAAAATTTATGGAAATGTTTACTTTGTGTCATTTCATCCAAATAAATTGAAAATGCATGCAAATAGATATCGTGATGCAAAGAAAAAAACTGTGAAATTTTTTTCAGTTTTGGATGGCGTGACGCAAAAGATAGAATAATTCATTGAAATAAATATATTTCAGTACATAATATAAGCTTAATGAAAGTGATATATTTTACAGCGTATTTGAAAATTAAAAGCAATATTTCAATGTGCACATATACTTTAATATGCAAAACAAAATAATTGCAGAGAAATTTAAAAACAAATCACTTAATGTAACACCACTGCGTTACTGGAATTTCATATAATTTCTTTTAAAACACATGCTTTCATAGTATAAGAGATGTGAATGGAAAGGTATCAATGAGTAAATGCTATATATTATTTTATGTTGAAAATAACGTTTACACTGTAAATATAAATAAAAGGAAAAAGCAAATTCAAATAAGAAAATCTAGGTATAATTTAATTAATATCAAAGCGTCACTGAAAATTTGGTATCATTATTTTTAAGACCCGTATTTCTAATTCTTATAGCCATAAAGTACAGTGCTGCGTCACAAACTTTTAACCCGTTAAGGGTTTTTTGTATTGATATCATATACGGTAATTTTCAGCATGAACTCTCCTATTGGAGAAACGCGATTCGAAAATATCTTCTGTCCTTATTCCTTTCAAACCTTGAAGTGAATAATTGCCAAATGTTGCGACCGTTGCTTACATTTGTGGATTTCGTTTATGCTTAAAAATAATTATATATACAGCTCAACAAAGTGGTTCTGTAGCTTTGAGAGGCAATATCTTACACTTTAGAATATACAGATTTTTGTGCTATAGCCGATTTAATATTATATAGATGCTCAACAGACAGAGGCAGGAAGACATGAAAGAAGAGAATAATAAGCAAAAGCTAAGTGCCTGGAACATGTTGTCCGCCATGCAGATGCAGATGGTCAGTTTTCCCAGAGCCTAGAAAACGAAAAAAAAAAGAGTGGGGGGACTATTAACTATCTTTATGCTCCTGCAGGAAAAACTAATATTGGTATTATTGCGTTTTAGGTTCTAAGGAATTGATTGTGATTAATTTCAAAAGTATAAAATTACTGAGGATCATCAGGTGCGCATAGTGATCACGGTTATATGCCGCCGCAAGCAGTTGAGTCACGGACAGCTGATATTTCACCAGTGTTTTTTTTTTTTTTAATTCTTGACTTTAAAATTAAAGTGATTTGTTAAGAAGGTCGAGCTTGGACAGACGAGCGGTCATGCGCTGTCAGATGCAATGGGAAGCTGGATCGATAATTTCCCTGACGGTATTTTTATTTATTATTTGATTATTTTTGTCTTTTGACTTATAAAATATAGGGATTCGTTAAGAGAAGCAAAGTTAAATTGGTGTGCACAGGTTTGTGCTCTGAAGTAGTGGAGACTGGGTGCGAGTTTTTCTCTGATCAGTTTCATTTTTCTTTCTGTTAAAATTAATTTACTTTAAAAAAATAATCAATGGATTTGTAAAAAGGCAGCGATTCGTTAAGAGGTACGAACTTTAACAGGCATGCACAGCGCTCATGGGCTTGCACTGTCGCGTGTCGAAAGCAGTGGGGATTCGGAGTAATATTTTCCCTAATCGGAAATGATTTTTTACAACTTTTTTCTTTACTGATAAGAATTAATGTGATAATATGCAATGAGTGATAATTAAAAAACATTAACACACCAGAAAGTTAAGATGGCTAGCCCAGTAGCCGAATTTTCTGTATTTGTCTGCAGCCCCCCCCCCCAAAAAAAAAAAAAAAAAAACTATCCAGGAATACCGGATCAAGTTTGGTATCACGAGAAGTATCAACAATTCATAAAATATGTAAAATTTGCATCGACAAAGAAAATTAAGAATATATATGTACAGTAATCCAGAGATATAATGTAAGTTATATTTGTATTTTTAACCCTTACGTTTCTTTTTGAGATGTTAAATTAATCTGTATAGCTTCAAAAAATCTGTAGCTCTCATTGCCATGCTGCATTGTTTTTGCTACTGGGCTCGCCAGTATGTTTAATATCATTCCAAATACACTATAATAATAATAATAATAATAATAAAAAACTTTTAGGAACCTCATTAGGAAAAAAAAAGAAGAAGTTATCTAAATAATTTTATAATTCAATCAGACCAGTACCTGCATACTGTTTTTCTTAATGATAATATGTTTAACATATTTTTAAAATGCATAATCGTCTGTTATCTTTATTGTTTAGATGTGTGTTCTGCAGAAATTCTAAATCAACAGCTGAAGTTGAAGTGCAAACTGCCGTAAAAGCTACAGTATGTCAAAGATTACAGTGGAGATTAAGATGATAAATTGTTCATATGTGTACCTGTATAATTTTGTAAATGTTGTAAAAATAAATACTATGCATACATTGATTTAATTTCTTTTTCTTTTCTTGCTTGTAGTTTTAGATTACTAGCAGTGATGTGTCAAGAGGGTTTGTGCTACAAGATACAATATCAAGCTTATGCTAATATCAAGCTTGCTAAATAACGTAACATTTAATATATTTTATTTATAGTGTCAAGAAAAACAGGTAAAAGAAGTGTAATACAGTAAACTCTGTTTTGACAAAAAACTATTATTTTATTAAAAGTTTTAATATGCGAGCAGCATCAATTCGGTTAATACACTCTATAATACAAAATTAATTTTAATATTATAGACTGTTAAGTTCTAGAAATATAGTAATTTTATTATAAGTTTAAAATATCTTAAAAAATAAGCTACAAGGGTGAAATGGTCTGAATAATTATATGCTTAATGCCTTTATTTTACAATTTAGAAACTATATGAAACAATTTCAGGTATTGAAAATAAATCCTAAAAAAATGTATTCATTGAAAACTGGAAAATTTAGGTCGACATGAACAGATCACTTCTTCTAATAACTTGGGAAATATAAATTTATCTGGTAAAAGCTGGAAATGAATGAATAAATAAATAAATATATATCTAAAAATTGTTAATTTAATTCTGCATTTTATTTTTTATATATATATTTTTTTTTTTCGGGGGGGGGGGGGCATAAATAAAACTTGATATTTATTTAATTACACATTTAGCTTCTAAGTTTTACAGTTGTTCTGCGGCCAATGCTTGGTCTAAAATACACTGACATTGTGATTGGGAGAAAAAGGAAAAATCATTCAGGATGATTTACTAAAGAAAAAGCTGAAAAGTAAGTAATAAAATGAAATATGCTTAGATGATAACTACTGCTCCGCCAGAACTTAAGATCATTTTCATTGATAAATTTAGTGATATTAGGAGCAATTATGAAAATTCTCCAACAAGAAATATTCTTGTTGATAACCTACTAAGACTTTTCTGATGTGTTGGATGGTTTGGGATTCCAAATACAATTCTCGAGGACTAAGAAAAGTGGGTATAATGCAGAAGACATTTTATTTCTATTGGAAACTTCTGGGGGAAAATATGAAAAAAGAAAACACTTATAAAGATAAAATTTAAAACTTTTAAGTTTTATTTATTTATTTTTATTATTATTAGGTATAATTTAAAAGTGACTTTTATTAACTTTTTCGATTCTGTTAAATTGATTTCTTAAATTTCTGACAAATTTTCCTTTGGTTTTATAATGTGACTGTTAGTACAAAACATTATAAACTTTTATGCTACTAACAACATCAGTTTTAGGTTATCATCTAGGTAAATAATTTTTGTGCTTTTTATAAAATACCAATTATTAAATATACACTTATTTTCTTGCACTTAAAAAAAAAAAAAGGACATTAGGAGAGGGTATTGTAATTTTTTGGTTATTAGATGAAAATTTTTCATAGGACATAAATTCGTAATCTTTTAATTCCAAGACTCTGAAAATTTAATATGTGACATAGAAGAAAACCTAAAAATTATGTTACAAATTTAAGTGGACATCCTGTTTATACATAAGAAATAGTATGGAATTTGTAAAAATTTTGGACCTATTGTTTCTTAGAAGTTCTGAATAAGATTTGTTTTTAGAAAATGCCAGTCTCTCTTTGTTTATGTTACCAAAATTTTGTTCATGCTGTATCACACAAACAGATGATGTAGTTAAAAATAAGTTTTTATTTTGTTGCACTTTGACTCTCAACTTTTAACACGTATTATGATCTTGATGGATGTAAAGGGTTTTTACTTCCATTATCTACATGGTTTAAGTCCAAGGCATTTTTGAATTCAGAAAGTAGGGTTCATGAATTGAATTGAGTACTCACCAGGTTTTACATTGTAACAAAAATCAACTCAATTTTTTTTTTTTTTAAATAAGAAATAGAGAATTGAATTCTGTAAAAGTAAAGCTGTTTGGCTATCAGTTAATATTACAGTAAAACCTCCCTAAAATAACAGGATCACCTATCCTGCCGTAGAAAGTTAGCTCGATATAGGTGACATTTTAAAATGATTGATCAGAATTCAGAAAAATATAAATCTTAATGGTTTAATATATTCAATATTTTGTTTATCTGTTATCAGTTTATTAATATTAATTTGTTTTGAATAAAAAAGCTTTTTCGGAATAATTTTCCTTTTAATGTTTCTTTTACATGCAAGATCAAGTTGTTCAACTTAGCAGCATTTCTAAGGCAAAAAGAAATGTGTATTGAACTATGAACTTCCACTAAAAATAGTTTTCTGGTAGTAAATATAAGGCAGTAATTATTAGGTTTAATTTTCAGTAATAGCAGATAGGTTTAGCAGTTTTATTTTACCATCGATAGTCAAGATTACTTGTATTAATATAATTAGCGATATATAAGGGTATGACACTGAATTGGCTTTTCTAAACTTGAACTTCACGTCTAAATATGCATTTACAGAATTATGAATTCCGATTATGCATTTATTTTATCTACATGCACATATATATGAAAATCCTGCTATATTTTCTCCAAAAGAGAGGAATCAGCCAATTATTTGCGAGAGATTTGTCTAAGGTTCTCACAAATAAGAATTTGAACACCACTATTTTTTCTCAGCAATTTTAGACTTAACTAATCTTTGATAACCATCAATGTCAATTAAAAAATATTACATGAAAATTCTGGTATCCAAATTTCATTTTGTGGGAACCCTGGTTAATAAATACGCTTCATGTCTGGAATTTAACCTCATTTATATAGTAGACTATGGTCATTTCAGTCAAAGGAAAAAATAAAAACCAACTGCTCTTGCAAAATATGACCCTTAAGAAGGATATACAACTGTTCATAGACTTTAATAGAGTTAAAATTTTGCATTAAATCCTGTAAGGAAAAGCTAGTCCTTAAGGAAAGTGGATGTTTATTTTGGTTTCACTGTGTTCGGTAGTATAATACAATAAAACTATAAAAATTTGTTATTATAAATTGTTTTTACAAACTTATAATTTAAAAAAAAATTGGAACTTTTTTGTAGAAAAGTAGCAAAAATATACCAATTGTTTTCATTATAATTTAATTTATTAAATTTTTTAAATATCCTTTTAACTTGAATAATTATAGTGTATCAAACTTTAATTTGTATATTCTCTTAAACTGTAAAAATGTTATTAGAAAACACCATAATTAAAAAAAAAAAAAAAAAAAAAAGCAATTGTTTTGGATTGAATTAATTACAGTACTCTTCATCAAGCAAGAAAAGTAGGCACGACAGCAGCATAAAAATGATCATTTACAAAAAGAAAAAATACGGCGATAAAACCTAATGTTTTTGTTTGATGAAGAGTTGTGTGCTATTAAATCAATCCAAAACAATTGTTGCATATTTTTATAATTTATAGTGTTTTTTAATTACTTTTCAACGGTAATTTTTCGGTGTATTTTACTGCAGTATAAATTAATAAATAATTGATCATATTTTCATCGGCGCTGCTTTTAAATTCCACGGATATACATTGGATATTGATGAGAATAAGCCATAAGTATACCAGAAAATCTTACCGTACCATCATCATTAAGTGCTCTGAAATTGCTCAGATTGTCATCGGGTACATTGGATATTGATGAGAATTAGCCATAAGTACATCAGAAAATCTTACCGTACCATCATCATTAAGTGCTCTGAAATTGCTCGGATTATCATCGGTTACATTGGATATTGATGAGAATTAGCCATAAGTACATCAGAAAATCTTACCGTACCATCATCATTAAGTGCTCTGAAATTGCTCGGATTATCATCGGTTAGTTATCCAAAATCAATGCCTTTCATCGGTATCTTATCGTATTCTAATAGGAAAGTCATCAGTATCCGATATCTTAAAGTCCTTCCCTCGATGAGACATTTTCGATGAGTTCCCGATGAGAACTCATCATATGACGATAACTATCCTTTCATCGGCCATTCCTCGGATCATCGGATGCCGATGAATGGCCAATGAAAGGCCAATTACTTTTTGCTACTAGGGAATCTATCAATTCTAACAAAATATCGCAACACAGTTCTTCCCAAGCGCATTTTATAGCATTCTTTAGGTCTTCGATACATATAAACCGCCTATCATTTCGGTAAACCGCACGAGCTAAGATCCCCCCACAAGTTTTCAATGGGATTTAAGTCTGGGGAGCGAGAAGGCCACGGGAGAACATTGATACTTTGCTCTGAAAGTCACTTTTTTGTTTCGTATGATGCATGAATTGGCGCGTTATCGTACTGGAAGGTATAGTTTTCGCCACAAAGAAGTTCACCGTATATGACTAGTTGATCTTTAAGAAGATTCTTATACTTTTCGGAATTCATTCTTGAATGCACAAAAACAATATCCGTTTTCTCTTGAGCCGAAAAACCAGCCCAAACCATTAATCAGCATCCACACTTTTGGCGGCTCATTAGTACATGAGGCTCATTAGTACCGTAAATCATGCCAATAATATTGAAACCCGTCAGGACCATCCAGGTTAGGTTTTTTTTTTTTTCATCAGAAAATAACACAGAGTACCATTTGGAGGTCCAGACTTTTGTTTGTTTAGCGAAGTTTAGACGCTCCATTTTGTTCCGGCTTAGAAGGGGTGTTTTTTTCTTCAATTTTTTATATTTCACATAGGAAGCATTATGCAACACCCTGGGAATCGTTCTCCTTGAACAATTCAGTTTCAAAGCATTTTTAATGTCTGTAGTGGTCATCTTATTCTGTGTAGCGAGCGAAAGCACATGGCGTCTGTGTCTCGAGGACAAGCAATGAGAAATGAGAACGTCCAGATCTTTTAATCACCGACCCATTAATTCCTCTTTTCAAAACATTTCTAATTGCACATCTAGAGCGTTTAATAACTTTTGAAATATTATTAATTGAAGCACCAGTTCCATTTAATCGCCAAATTTCGCGAATTTCACTTTCCTTCAATTCTGTACCTCGTGGCATGTTTGTAAATGCGTGAAATCGATATCGTCTGCTTTAGTTAACTGCTGACGTCATAACAGCATGCAGAAAATTTGCATATTGCACATTATTTTTGAAAAAAAAGCAGGTGCTTTAATTAAAATGTTAGGGTGTCTTATAATTTTGTCCATGGTATTTTTAATTTTTTTTATTAAACTCTATAAAAATATCATTTCTGTAAAACAATTACATGTGATAACAGAATAAATTTATGTTTTTGGCGTATTTGATAAAACATTTTTAAGCTCTGAATCTTTTCTTTCACTATTTGTCAAATTAGATAGGTGTCTTATAATTATGTCCACCACTGTACTAGGTTAAAAACGAATATGTAATGTCACATTCCTTTTTCTTATCGTTATTTTATTGTGTAAGAAGAACGAAGAGAGGTAGAGCTTGTTTTCTTTATTAAACAAGAATTCTAGTGTTTTATCATCAATATTTTAAAATCGAGATTATTTTTTTCTCCACTTTTTTGCGTTTGAAGTTGTTCTTGTATACAGTTTTACCCGTAATTAAAATGTTTAGTATATTTTGCTTAAGTTTCTCTGTTACTTGTTAAGACTTTCTTCGTTATCTCATTCAAAAGTTTATAAGAAACGGCCCCTCTCAGCTGAATAGAGAGAGAAATTGAATTACATCACGAAAAATAATGGACGAGGGTCAATTGCACCCCTCTCTTAACCTGTCAATCAAATCTCCGGCGAGTTGCACCGCTTGGGATTTTTCGGACGAGGGTCAATTGCACCCCTCTCTTTACCTGTCAATCAAACGACGGGCGAATTGTAACGATTTACTGATAAGTCATTAGGGGAAAGTTTCCTTCCTTCCCTTTCCATCAGCCAATAAAGGTCCGAGGGTTGCCTGACAGGGTTTTGCATGTGCTGCGCGCGTCCACATAGTCATTAGTTCACGTAGTGTGCTGTCGTTAAGTCGTAAGGAGCGTTTAAGTTCGTTAGTAATAATGGAATTCATGTTGAGCGAAAAAGGACGTAGGCTTATGGTTTACGGTAACTACAAATTTTAGGTAACTACAAAATTAGAATTAAAATTCGAGCCCAAGAATATTGTCGCTGATTTTGAAATCGGAATTCATTCGGCAATTAAAAGAATATGGCCTACAAGCAATATCAGAGGATGTCGTTTCCATGCATCTCAATCATGGTGGAGAAAAATTCAAGAACTTGGTTTATCAAAAGAATATAAAGACAAGAATTCTGATATTGGAAAGTGGCTACGTTGGTGAGGAAGTTGCTGATTGTTTTGTAGAGGATTTCATGTCGGAAATTCCTCAGAATGAAAAATTGGAAAAATACATGAATTATTTGGTTGATACATATATTTCAGAAGATGCGAAATTTCCACCAATTATGTGGGCTTCGGATACAATTGACGGAGAGAGAACAACTAACGCTTGTGAATCGTTTCACGCTAAATTCAATGCCAATTTCAGTGCACCTAGTCCAAATATTTATGCTTTTATTGAAGTAATTAAGCAAACACAGGTTGATGTAAATGCTTTGAAAAATAGCGTAAATATCACAAAACAACCAAATAAATTTTTGAAAAAGAGAATGGAAAACATGGAAAAAATGAAGCAGAAATATACGAGTAAAGAACTTACAAAATTTGAATTTTTAAAGGCTATTTCCTACTACAGTTCAAAGAAAGATAAAAAAGAAACAAATTAAAACCTATGCATAAAATAAGACGACAGATGATCATCTTTCTCAAAGACAATGGGCATATGCTCGGCTATTAGACAAGGTAAATTTATTACCACTATGAGACAAAGAAAAATACTCGCAAATTTTTTAAACACGCCATGGGTTTTTAGCCCATGACAGTCCTAAGCCTGTGAAAAGTGTTAAGGGAAAATTATGCGATTATGTATAAAAAAAAAATATGTAATAATACCTTGGAGGGTGCAACTCGCCCCTTTGTAGAAATGGCTAAGCGGTGCAACTCACCCCTTGGTTCGAGGTGGTAAACGGTGCAACTCACCCCTTGGTTCAGCGAGTAAGCGGCGCAACTCGCCCGTTTAGGTATTCTCCGGGTGCAACTAACCTACTCCCAAAATAATAACAAGAATGAGCTGCAAATTTGCATTCCCAAATTTTTAAGCATTGGGATTATATTAATATAGGTCCTAATTCATAGATTTTTGTATATGAATATATTAGTAATTTTTTCTAATTTAAAATTTTTTGCAAAATCAAAACTTATCATGGATTATGTTTGGGTATCTTCATTGCATCCCGTTAAAAAAATGTTTTATCAATTAAGTTATTTTTTGTGATGACAAAAATAAAAGTTTGCATATGAATTTCACATTAACATTTTCAAATTTTGAACGCTAATACTTCTATAAAAATATAAGTAAAATATACAACCAATATATAAGACGGACCGAAAAGCATAGATGCCAACATTTTAATTTATTCCGGAGTATATTTAGCTAACCTCCTTTTTTCCATACCACTTATTTTTTAAGGATAAAATTTTCTTATTTCACCGAAATTATATATCGGAGAAAAATTTTCTATAAATAAAGTGGCGCGAAATATAAAAGCAGGACTAAAAATACTCCGGAATAAATTAAAATATTGGCATCCATGAAAAAGTAATCAAAATTTTTGTCCGTTTGCATTAATGAAATTAGAAGACGATAATTCACTTCCGAGAAACCCGGTAGCCGTTGCAGACGGCTTTTTCCGCTTCTGCCTTACTGTCGCTAGACCGTTGTAAGCGGCTTTTCCCCCTCATCTTTCAGTGTAGTTAGATAGTTTTTCTTTAACAAGAACTTCTTGTCCTAAACCGTTAAAGATGGTTTTTCTCATAGACCTTATATATATAGACTACGCTTCCAATAGGACTTTATTATAGTGAATTATAATAAAGTCCCATTATAGTGAATGTCTTCAACATGAGGGTGTAATCTGAAACCTTCATCCTTTGTGGTCAGCTCCGGATGTCACGTGACAGAGAGTTGAGGAGATTCTCCCATAAGAAAGCACTTATTTTTGTAAGAATTCAAACAAAAAATTTTCCCCTTCAGAATGGTTTCTCACAAAAGAAATTTTTTTTATAATTAATCTATGACATTTTAGCTTTCCAACGATGAGTCAATCTAAAGGCTTAAATAAAAAGTGTGTGTACAATACAGAAATTAAAAACTCAAAACTACTTTCTTTCCTACGGAAAAATCACATAATATTCATTCTCGTCTCTCTCTCCAGGTCTGCATCACGTGATAATTTCGCTGGGGAAGCTACTTCATGTCTTCATGTCGCAGACAGATAATGAGAGGGGATGCGTGGTTTGTCTCTATAAGGTCTATGGTTTTCCCAGGTTTCATCCCCCCCCCCACCTATAAGTTTGGATGATTGACAAGGGGTTGAATTTTCGGCAGAAATTAAACGTGAGTTGTTGACTCGTGTCTATTGAGATATCGATAAACTTACAATATGTAAGATTTCAAGTATTTTTCCTTTTTCTAAAGTACAGGACAAGTGCATTTGAGATAAGAAATGAAATTGAAGATTTTACACCTATGAGATGAGAAATAATTATTGTTTTTTTTTATATTGAAAATGAAATTTATATATATGTATTACAGATTATAACGTTATAATAAAGAAAAAAAAAAAAAAAAGAAGAAGAAGAAAACACACGCGCACACACACACACACATATATATATTATTTTAATTTTATTTAATATAACACTGTATTTTCTTTTCAAATTCGGGTATTAGGACACTAATAAAAATGATAAAAAATGTTAATATTTTGAAATTAGATTTTAAAAGTTAAAATATATGTAAATACTAATATTAATTTTAAAAGTTTGTTTATCTGTATTATGCTATTTTAATTTTTCTCGTTTTAAAGATATTGTTAAAATATTTTTTTAAGGAAAATAATAATAATAATAATATATATATATATAAATATATAATGAAAATCTATCCAGATTAATAAAAAAATAAAAAGATCAACAATAAAGTACAAGTAACACATAAAATTTGCATTTGCTTCTGAATTATTAGGACATTCATTAGTGGTGATCTTAAATTTCAGGAAGCGTTAAATGTGATCCGAAGAATGAAATTATGAATAGTAGGGGAGCGTGGGGCGGGTTGTAACAGTTTTTAGAAAATTAAATATATTGTGAAATGTATTTACGTTTTCCTGTTTCTAATTGCTGTTTTGCATAGCATACGTGATCATTTATCATAGTCATAAAAAAAAAAAAAAAAAGTTCGTTACTGTTGCTAGTTTTAGCACAAAAAATATTTCTTTTAAATTATTTGCCTGTTAGGATTTGCCCCGGATTTGGGGCTAATTTTAACACACGTGGGCAAATTGTAATGGATACAAAGGGAACCCTAACAATAAAAACGACAATATTTCAAAATGTTTTTTTGCTATCAATCATTTATTAATTTAATAAAAAAGGCGATTAATAACTAATATTAAATTATAATCTTCTTTCTATAGTAACATTGGAATTATATCAAATGGATTATAGTAGAATAAAGAGAAAATTAAAGATAAAACCAACATAGAAGTCATTCTTAGTCAAAGTTGAAATTAATTCAAGCAAATGATATTTTGTTCCTCGCATTTAATGTGTGCTCACATTTTGCAAATTGAACATTATACTCATTCTTCTGCCTCAGAGAGGGTTTAGCAGAACTCGAATTCTCCGCCCTTTTTTCAGGACACTCTCATTGATGAGAAATTTCTGCTTTTTTTTCTACCACTTTTTTTATGTAGTATTCTATAATTCGTGATTAAATCGTGTTTATCATTCGTGATTAAACAATCACGGCACTATAATATAAAAACACAGAAAATATTGCTGTATAAATATATGCTAGTGGCAAAGAAGCCAAAAAATTTTAATTTCTGAAAGTTTCCTGAAAATGGGCGGAGACTTCGGGCTCTGGCTGCAGGCATCTCTACAAGCCACGTCTCTAACATGTTACAACTTGCCCCATCGTATGGTTTTGGACATTTTATTTACTTATAAAAAATATTTTATGCTTCATACAAAAAATTAAACATGTATTTTATAACTCAACACACAGACTAAATAAATCGTCATAAACATTTCTTTAAAGTATAAATTAACATACCTTTAATCAAAAGTTACGAAATATTTTTATTTTTATTTTATATTATATTTTTATATATTATATATAATATATTTCCACCAACTAGCTAAAATGAAGCACGTGTACAGAAACTCTCATTAATCATTTTTGTGGAGCACCGATTGTGCTTACATTATAAAGCGCCTCATAAGAATTATGTTATAAAAATATTTAATCCCAAATGTTACAAAATATTTCGTAAATTGCGTGTTACTTCTTACCTCTGTGACAACTAGCCCCACTCTCCCCTAGATCCCCTTAAATAAATAATAGGCAGTCGCATCACCGCCATTTTTTTGTCTCGTAAGAGGACAGCATTTCCGCTTAGCGATTTTATCGCTTCACTGGTGGTTTTAAGAAATTTTCATCGAAAAAAAAAATCGACCAAAAATGATAAGCAACACAAGTAATCTGTTTTTGTTTCTTAAATAATTCATAACATTTGAAAGGGGAAAAAAAAAAAACAAAGAGCGTACCAATTAAAATTGGAAAGTTTTTTCAACGACCTAATACTATCAGGACACGGAAACAAGACAACTTTGGCGAACCAAAAAAACGTCGCGAAGACTCTACAAACACACAGTAAAAAAGCGTTTCTTAAAACAATTTATGGTTATTAAAATACATATTTAGATTTAAATAATACTTTTTTTTTAATTTTTTACTTTATAAATGTCAGAAATGCAAAGAAAAGTATAAGTGAATAACAATAAAACTTACTATGCAAAGCTGTGCATTAAGTCCCGGGATCCAAGAATCTGGACGACAATTCGCAGCCCATTTTCTCCTTCTTGCATTATCCGAAGGAAACCTAAACATTTTGTATCCTTTTCTGGAGTGTTTACAGCAGTTTATTGCTGAACAACCTCCCATATTGCAGTTTATTTCACTAAAATTACGAGCAAGACGGTAGAAACAATGGATGCCGTTTGTTTATCACGCTGGGTACATGCGGCAACCCTAAGGCAAAAAAATGTCGGATGCGCCAGCTCGTATATATAGGAGCCTTACTCTCCCCTACTCTGGATTCCCTGAGTTCTGAGCGAAATCATAATATCCGCGTTTGTAATGATCGATAGACGGCGCTTTGTGAACACTGCAGTTGTTAGTAAACATTGCCACGTGTGTTCTTTTTGTTATTCTATTTAATATTTGTGCTATAATTTCTCCGCCATTACATCATGGAAAATTGATTGCTTTTGGAAAAAATACTTCAGTTTATTCAAAGTTCGATCGGAAGTAGATTTTTAACTGAAGTTGAACAAATATTAATTTCAAATCATCTGATTAATTCTTTACTTCCATTAGCCGAAGCAACTGAAATTTTAAATTTGTCATTTGGAAATAAATGGAAGCTCAATTCTGGATTTCTTGATCCTTTGGAGTTACACTGTGGCACACAAAAGTATGTGTTATCTTTTTTACCGGATTTATTCATTTTTATTCAATAAATATATGTGAAACTAAATATCGGCAAGCAATGGCGGCTGTATGGAATTCGAATTAAACCATGTTTATTGTAATTTCACCTTAGCCCACCAGAGGGCGAGCATTTCATTACAATCGCGGATAGAAGGTATCATGACAAGCGATGCATTCATATGATTAAAATAATTAAAAATTAAAAAGAGAAAACGAAAAAAAGGTGTTTGTTTACATTATATATAAATGGCTGAAAATATACATGCTTTTCTGTGTGTGTGTAAATTTTAGAATGTGTTATTTATTCGGCAGTAAAATTATTTTGTTGAATTGTATTTAAGTTATAGCTATGTGTAATCTAGTTACATGATATAACTGTATCATATATGTATAAAACTTATGTTTGAAGGCGATCCCGTTTCACGAAAAGCAATTAAATCTCTCCAACAAAAATTTATTACAAATGAAAGAAAAAATTCATTAATATTATAAACATGTATATAGATTAGCGTTGTCTTTAAATTATTGTATTTACTATATTTGTAACAGTTAAAAAAAAAGTAAATAAAGCGAACTTTTCTAATTTTTTTATACTCCCCTCCCCAAAAAGAAGAAGAAGAAGAAAAAAAAGTAAATAAAACGAACTTTTCTAATTTTTTATACCCCCCCCCCCCAAAGAAAAAAAAAAAAAAAAAAAAAAAAAAAGATGATATGATGTCTTTAAAACTATTATTTTGAAGCTCAATTTATGATCCACTAAACATAAAAGAAATATAATCGTTTGCACCTTTTCTCACATGATCCAACAGAATAAAAATCCTTAAAAAACATGAAAGAATAAAGTTATTCTGAATTTTCTGTGGTTTTCTCCGAAACTCTTGTGTCAAAAATAGACTCAATATATTCTGCACCCGTGTAAACATTTTAGTACAAAAATTACATCGCGTATCTCAACTTAAAAGTCTGCAAAATATAAAAGAAAAAAAGTCATCCTGCATTTTCTGTAGTTTTCTCCAAAACTCACATACATTCAATGTTTTAACTCTGCAATACTGTACTTTCCAAAGTTTTCATCATTAATCAGTTTTGAAACGGATTCTCGTGCTAAATACGACACATTTTGAGAGTCTGGGGAAAAGCAAGATACATTTTATATTATATATAAATCGTTTCTGAACTTTTGATCTTTTCTTTTTACTAATGTTCGTTGAGCAACTTGTATATTTCTTCTATCTCCGTAAGTAATGTTTAACATGTGAATTGCTTAAATTACTTACTCCTTATTAAATTTTGGTTTGTGTTATTGATTAATTTAATTTTCTTTTTTAATTTAATTCAATTTTCTTTTTTGTTTTGTTGCAAGATAGAGACTTGAGCTGTATGTTCTCTAATCGAAAATGAAGGGGAGAAATACCTTTCGCATCGAACTATTTTATTTGTGAGGTTGTGAATTTTCTAAGCTTTTAATCTTTATGTGCCAACTTGGACAGTTTTCACCACCACTACTTATTTAAGAAAAAATTTATTATGTTTAATCACAGAAAATTGCTAAAAACTTAATTTTGGTTGTCAAAAACCGCACAGATTAGAATCTATTTGAAAGTACTTCAGGGATAAAATGTCTGTTTTTATCGAACAAGTTTCGAAATCCAACCCACCCCTTACAATTGACCTTATGCCGAAACTAGCGTCTAGCCAGCGACGAGCAACTTGCACACTTTCCTCCAGATTTCACGCATGCGTCGTATGTCGGCGCTGAATTTTATTTATGTTTATTCGATGTGTTTATTTCCCATTTTCATCCAGGACTTTCTTTGGTAGTGCTGCCATCTGATGGTCAATGTAACTATTTAAATTATTTTCCATGTCAAATCAAACAAAATTTAAAATTTTCAATCTTTAAGATTTCAACAGCAATTCTGAGAATCATTTTCATTAACGTTATAAAAGGAAGTATATTTTCTAATTTTTATATCTCGTTCGATTTTCGTATAATTAATATTTAAATTAAAAAAAAAAAGAACATTATTGTTTCGTTTGTGCAAAATTAAATTTCCCAAGTTGTATCAGACATAGAGGGCTGTTTGAGACCTCATTTTAAAGAGAATTTTCATGAGGTTTATTTTAATACGCAGCTTACCTATACTTGCTTTTTTTTTTTTTTTTTTTAACTTATATAATAATAAGTTGGTGATTTTTAAAAAAGCTTCAAAAAAGTCTTTTATTATATCATTAGCTACAAATCTTAAAATTTATAGAGTGGAATAAAATGGATTATGGCAAAAATTCCATTATTTTTTAATAGTTACTATAAGCTTTTTACTATAACTCCTGATCTCATTGTTATCCTTTTTACTTCCTTATACAAAGTATATATAATAGTTATAATATCATTTAAAGGGGAAAAAATTTAAAAAAATACAAAAATTTTTAAAGCACTAACTTTTCTTTTTTCCTGAAATGGAATGATTTTTGGATCACTCCATGTCAAATAAACTAATCATTCATCCTGACCATTTTAGATTTCAACAAGAATTATAGTATTTATTCTCCTTAACAATAAAAAATAATTATAAAAACATTGTTATTTATATCTGTTAGAGGTTTAAGATAATAAATTTCTTTAAATCTGAAAAAAAAAAAAAAAATTAATGAAAATTTTATAATATTATCACCACTGAATTATATTCAATTTGAAATTTGATTGTCTAATTAACACTCCAATCACCGTGATGCACAATCGATAGAAAACATGCAGCATACGTCAATTAAATAATTTATCTATTGCAGAATAGGAGATATTTTGTAACAGAATAAATATCTCATTCAAAACTTTTAACATATGGTTTTAACTGGGCATTTAAAACTAAAGGGCATTTTCTAAACAAAGAATGTTTTCTGTCAAGCACACATATGAAGGAACAAAGGGGGGGGGGGAGTTATTTTCTAATTATTTTTGTTATTAATGGCATTAGTTTGTTTAGTACTCCTTCCTGTGAAAAATTAAAAAATGACAGCCAATATTTTCTGATAAATTCAAAATATTAAAAGTACACTTTTTAAAACTTGCCATACTATTATTTAAGGGGAGGGGGAAAACTAATTTGGAATAGATAAACTATTTTTTATACAATAAGTGAAAAAGTTTACAGTAATAATAAGAAGAATAATGGAAAAAGAATTTATTTCAGACAATTTAATGTAAGGTAAAAATTGTATAACTGAAAAAATTGCTCTCATTTTTTAGTTTTTTTCAAAACTGAATTAAGTGGTCTTTAAAAACTGGATATGTACTATAACATGGTAATTAAAATTCAAAACAGCCCATCTTCTATCTATATATATACAAAAGCTAGATATCCTGATTTTGAATTACCAAATAAAAGAGAAGCAGCATTAGAATATCCACGCAGTTTTTTTTTTTTTTTTTAACAATTTATTATTTTTGATTTTTAAATTTCATGCAAAATGTTCTCCATTGAAGGAATGCGAATTAATTTATTAAAATTTAAAAGTGTTAGAATGTTGATAAAATCAAGAAGACATTAAAAATTTTAATATCTAAATACTGAAAAATGTTGAAATAATTCTAATAGTGAAAGTATGCTTTCTTCTTATGGGGTTGTACGATTAAAATTGTGTAGCAAATTTAGTTTGTAAAAAGCTATAAAACTTGTAATGTTATTTAAAATATTAAGTATAAATTCTGTAATTAATTATACTTAATTAAAGTTATACTCTGGATTCTGATAGTCCATTACATAATCCTAAAGTGTAATTTTTTCTTAAGTCTCTTCATATAAATATTTTTCACTTTTAGTACGACAGATCACACTATTTCTTTCAGATAGCGATTTTGCGTTATCACCGTTTATTGTATTACTGAATTAATGTGCAAACATTTTTATTTTTATTTAAAACACAAAGCTGAAAGTTTGTTATTGTATCTATCCAGATTATTAGATTTTATCAAAAATTACTACACTTATTTATAAGGACAACTTTTTAGTTCAATCGGATCATTGGTTGAGGGCCGTTTTGCTTCACTCATAGCAGAAAACATAAACATAAATGAGGAATCGAAGTGAGGCAACGAAACTACAGCGAATCTTGAAAGTAAAGAGAATTCAGCGCCGGCACGGCGAAATCTGAAGGAAAGTGTGCGAGTTGCTCGTCGCCGGCTAGACGCTAGTTATGCCGAATATTTGCTTTCGTAATTTACCTCGCTGCCTCGCTCGCAACAACAAAGCCACGCGCGATTATTACTATGAACAGAGCTTTATAAGGTATAATTTTAGTTTGGTTTACATTTTCCTATTTAATGAAAGTGACATAAATAGAATGGTGTCAATAAATAATATCTTTCAATTGTAATTACGTGTATATATTAAAGTGTATCAGAACTCTTGTAATATACGTTAGGAGATGATGGAATTATCTTGTCGAACAAAAGAAGCAAGAGACATAATAGAAAACCTATTCTGTCTGAAACAATTAGCAAGTTACAGTGGATAGATAAAAAAGTGTCCAAATATTTAAAATTCTCGAATTTCAGAAATTTCTAAAATCGCTGCACAAAAATGAACGCTTGTTAAAAAAAAAAAAAAAAAAGAAAAAAAAAAGAAAAAGAAAGAAAGAAAGAAAAGAAAAACATTATTTTTATTAAAATATTTAGATTCAACGGCAAGATATATGTAAAAAAGGAAAAATCAAATTGTCG
Source organism: Salticus scenicus (assembly GCA_963930645.1). Classification (NCBI taxonomy): domain Eukaryota; kingdom Metazoa; phylum Arthropoda; class Arachnida; order Araneae; family Salticidae; genus Salticus; species Salticus scenicus. The sequence continues at coordinate 67,360,765 of OZ005660.1, read as the reverse complement.
CAAACATCTGAAATCTGTGTGGCAAAGACCGTTTAAATTATCTTCCTTCATTTTCCTTAGAAATCATGTCTATTCTTGCAGCTGTCGTATAAGCTTACATTACATCATATCCGTTGTCCAGTTCCGAAAAAATTTAATTTATTTTAATTCTTTTTCTTTGAATAGATGTTTCATGTTTCTCCATAAAGAGGCTCCGCCCTAAGACCTCGCCCCCTTGGTTTTAATTCACTTTTGATGGAATTTATACACATGGACTTATACATAATTTATTACATAAACAATATAACTGTCAGTTATTTGTATTAAAACTTTATAATATTCGTTTTTCTGTATTTTAATTAAAAATTAGTCACTAATAAAAGAACTATTCTTAATAAAAATAGGAGTGTATTTCAACTTCTCCTGTAAAACACAGACAAGTAATGTGTTATTTTAATGAAGCTATGGGAACAAAAGTTGGATATTATGGCAAACGCTGAAGACAAGTAATATTCGTAGCTTCCAGCCTAATCCGGAGTATTATTGGTACCCGCCCCTTTTCCCATGCCACTTAATTTGTAGAATAATTTCCTTCAAACGTATTTACGATGAAATAAGGGAAAAAAGTACTTAAAAAAAAAAAAAAAAGTTGGTAGTAACAAAGCTCCGGATTATTAATAAGATGTTGGCACAGTTATGGATATTGTATACCTATGATTAAATTACAGCCAGAGGAAAAAAAAAGACGCAACACTCGATGTCATTTTGTTATTAATTGACGCAGAAATATACAATAGAAATCACTCAACGGGAAATTAAGTGTACTTTTCGGAAATGGCATGAAATTTTGAATTAGGGATCATCTACATATTAAATGAGTGCTAAGTTTGAGCTTTTCAATACCAATACTCAATTTCGACTTCATATTTTAATTTAGGAGAGTCTGTCAGTGCGGAAAAATATACAGTTTATACACTTTTTCTTTAGTATTCTCAGAATTAAAAATCTGAAAATTTAGAAAAATAAAATTCCGAGCATACAAACAATATAACAGAATTCCAGAGCTACCAACCAAATGTGGCAAATTGTTAGTACCGCCCCTTTTCTTACACCACTTAATTTTTAGAGCAATTCTCTTCAAATATATTTACGATGAATGAAGAGAACAAATACTCTAAAAGTTAAGTGGTGTAGAAAAAGGGGCGGTACTGACAATTTGCCGGATTAGGTTGGCAGCTCTGGAATTCTATTATATTCAAAAACATATTCTTTAACTGGAAATGTTTCAGGAAAAATAAATAATAAATATAGAAATAAAAGATTAAAGAAATAAATCATTAAAAAATTTCGCATGATTTTAGCATCTTGTTTTTGACGAATATGGGTTTGCTAGATATATTTAAGACTTAACTAGATAATAAGTATACAGTAAAATATTTAAACATGTTACACCTATGACTGGTCCGACAATGCTGTTTCAAAATTGTGCTATATATTTCAGTTAAAAAGTGTCTGACATGGTAATATAAATTAGTTATAAAAACTTTACTTCTCTTTCAATTTAATAAAAATCATATTTTGTTTACATTGTAGGCGTGACATAATGTACGAATATATATATATATATATATGCAGGGTGGTTATAATTAAATTTCCCCTATTATAAACAGCATCCTACAGCACAAACGGGTGAACGGAATGCAACGAATTTTTTGGTATATAGACTATACACGAGATGCGCTCACGGAATTTCGAGAAAAATAAAAGTTCCAAAATGTCCACCAGAGGGCGCCTTTTCAGGAAAAACATTAAATCTAACACAATAAATGACCAAAACGGAATACAGAAACAATATTAACATTTACAGGGATGGAACACGGGCGCAGAATTCATACCGGAATCCGTGTAAGGAATTTCTCTACTTATAATATCGTTGATTTAAGAAGTAGGCAATTTTCTTACATCGATAGTGGTATGAATTCTGCGCCCGTGTTCCATCCCTGCATTTACTGACTAGTTTCTGATCACCTTGTCATCGAACCACATAAAGTAAAAGGAAAAAAAAAAAAAAATAACAGTACGCTGTTTGAGAAAAAAAACCTGTTTTGCATAAAGCTTCCTCTTCTTCGCAAGTATGCAAATCTCGACTTTTTCCCCCCTAGAACTAACAGCTTTTCACGGTTTTACATTTTACTACTCATAATTCTTGTTTTGGAATGTAAATATTGTTTCTGTATTCGTTTTGGTTGTTTATTGTGTTAAACTTAATGTTTTTCCTGAATACAAACATAAGTAGTCCTGTCGTGCTAAATTAAATTCGGTCATAGACAGAATTTTTAATTTTTATTTATTTATTCAATTCCATTTTATTTTATTTTTTAACCCAAATATACATAAGTATTTTTAAACTTAGGGCTGCTTCTGAAATTGGTTTGCGATGATTTATACAAATTGAAAGAGAGCTTTTTCAATTAAAATAATTTCTACATAAATCGTAATGTTTATTTTTTATTCAAATGAGAAATATAAGCATATCATAATTTTATGATACAAATAATACAATTATTATACATACAATTATTATCAATGTAATAAACTACAAAATGTCGGATTTAAATGTGATCAAATGTATTTTAACACTTTCGCGACCGCTGACGTAGATTCACGTCCTTTGAAAATCTGTAACTCTACCAATGGGCGTTTCTTTCACAATTTGTATGTTATTTGTTTCTTAAAAATATACACAATATTCATATTTGCATAATAAATATACTAACTATGGATATAAATACTTTGATTAGAGAGAGTATGATTATATGTCTATGCATTTGTAATATAAATGTGAATTCAGTAAATTTTGTTCTGAAAAATTGTAACTTAGGAGAATGACGTCCACAGGCGGACCTTAATGTCAAAAAGACAAAAACATGCAGTCGCGAAAGTGTTAAAAGGTGGGGACAGAGCGATGGGTGAAGCCTTCTGTTCCAGAAACCAAACATACCTCGTAACATTTATAATTTATCCCGGAGTACTGTTAGCCCCACCCTTTTTTCAGACAAGTATATTTGAAAAGCATTTTCCTTCGTTCTTCATCATAATTATTTATTCATACTTGCCAATAATCTTATTAATAAACAAAAGATTTTTTAATATCCACCCCCCCCCCCTTTTTTCACACAAGTATATTTGAAAAGCATTTTCCTTCGTTCTTCATCATAATTATTTATTCATACTTGCCAATAATCTTATTAATAAACAAAAGATTTTTTAATATCCACCCCCCCCCCCTTTTTTCACACAAGTATATTTGAAAAGCATTTTCCTTCGTTCTTCATCATAATTATTTATTCATACTTGTCAAAAATCTTATTAATAAACAAAAGATTTTTTAATATCCACCCCCCCTTTTTTCACACAAGTATATTTGAAAAGCATTTTCCTTCGTTCTTCATCATAATTATTTATTCATACTTGCCAATAATCTTATTAATAAACAAAAGATTTTTTAATATCCACCCCACCACCCCCTTTTTTCACACAAGTATATTTGAAAAGCATTTTCCTTCGTTCTTCATCATAATTATTTATTCATACTTGCCAATAATCTTATTAATAAACAAAAGATTTTTTAATATCCCCCCCCCCTTTTTCACACAAGTATATTTGAAAAGCATTTTCCTTCGTTCTTCATCATAATTATTTATTCATACTTGCCAATAATCTTATTAATAAACAAAAGATTTTTTAATATCCATCCCCCCCCCCCCCCCCGCACACACACACCAGTCTTTTTTTTTTTTTTAAGAACAATTTTGTACTTGTTTAATCGTAACTACATTTTGAAATAATTACTCTAAAAATAAAGTGCTGTGCAAAAAGGGGCATATACTAAAAAAAATTATTTTGTTTCAAAATGTTGACAGGTATATTGGAGAAAAGTCCTCTAAAATCCTACTTCTCTAATTCCTCTTACCAATAATCCTCTAATAAATTCCTCTAATCCCTTCTCTTCCTTTGCTGTGCCTCCTAGCGCGTGAGTGGAATCGTCCTGGCACTTTGCCAACCGGGGATCAATCAAACGCAGTCAGAGGGTAACAAACGTTATAAGTGATTAAAGAGGTTTAATCACGTTGATATGTACTAATGTACTTACAAAAACATAAATTTAAAAGACGCGAAATAAATAAAAAGGCCTGCTCAAATGTGTAAGTTATGTAAACAATTCCGAGTACTCAGATTCTGTGAGATTAATAGTGCTTACATGTATTATTTTATATGATATTTGTTTTTGTTATTTGATTTATTTACGAGTATATACCTTATTGTATTTTAGTGTGATTTATTAGCTTATATGATTGCTTTTTTTGATTGATTTATATTTTGATTTATTTTAAGACTCTTTTGTTTTCATTATATATTTTTCTCATATGTCATATCCGTTGTATACATTGGAACAATTATGAGAGAGGGGTCTAACTTTCAGGATGATAGGTTGTTAAATAGGTTTCATCCTATCAGATGCCCTGTGAAGCCCGTCTCTCATCATCATCAGAACAATCTTTCTTTTTATTAATGTGTAAAATAGATTCTTTTTGATTAATGCATAAAATAGATGGCCAAATGTTTAAAATTGGCTTTTAGGATTTTTCAAAGTTTCTGTTTATTCGAAGACTTAACGTTCTTGCTCCTACGTGTCCTTCATACCTATACAGGCATAGCGTGTAGACCTCTTGGGAGGGGAGATGTAATATTATAAATAATGTCTTAATTAAAATTAAGTTCATTTAATGAAGAAAACTAAAGAATAAAATAAATATAATATTAATTACACTTGGCCATCTATCTATTGCCTTATATAGTAATAAAAATGAACCATTATCTTTCCATTTCTAACCTAAATTGCGATGGCATGTCTCCGGACCACCTCTAGGGGTGTGTCCCAGACCGTCGCCAATTGCCCACCTGCGCAGCATTAGTGCGACGTAAAACCCAACCACAAACACAACCATTTCTAACCATTATCTACCTTACGGTTAAGAAAAAAGTATTCTGTTGTTTAAATGCTATACGTCATAATATCACCCGATTTAATAATAATGTGATTGGTTGGAGCCTCGAAAAAGAAGAGACATCCAATTCAGTGTCTCAGTTCTGTTCCTGATTTCATCTAATAAAGTTTATTGAAGATGCTGATCTCGTCTAATATTTTAATCGTATGGATTAATTATTTAATGACTTGATATTATTATACCAAGATGTAGTAGAAGGTTGTTTATTACTACACATATATATATTAGTATTAGTATGCAGAAAATGTAAACTTTTTTTTTTTTTTTTTAATTTAAAAAAATGTATTTTGAAACTAATAATGCAAAAAATTCTCAAATCTCAATTTTTATGGACTGTGAACAAATCTTGTGACAAACGTATACTTTTGCAACTGACCGAAAACATTGAAAATAAAAGAATTCAATATTTTAATGTCAGATATTAAATTTGTATTTAATAAAGGTACACTTATTTGTACGATTAGACTCTAAAAAAAATATATTAGTTGGTCAAAACCCATTAGGAATCTCTAAATTTCAATATATTTTTTTATGTCACACTTATATATATATATATATATATAAAGTTGTAAATACATAAAATAAATTATTATAAAGTTTAAAATTCTGCACAAATACTGAAAAAAATGTGAATTTTCTAAGCTTTTAATCTTTGTGTGCCAATTTGGACAGTTTTCACCATCACTACTTATTTGCAAAAAAATTCATTATGTTTAATCACAGAAAATTGCTAAAAACTTAAAAAAATTTTGGTTGTTCAAAACCGCACAGATTGGAAGCTATATCAATGTAGTGATAGATTGTCTGTTTCCATCGAACAAGTTTCGATAACCACCCCACCTCCTACGATTGCCCTTATGCCGAAATTTTGACTAGACGGTGGCGGGCCTCCAAATTCTCATCCAGGGTCCCACCCAGTATCCAATCGTGTACGACTTTACCAATCAGACGAAGCGTTAGGGTTACATACAAACGGAACGCTTGCAATTTCGATGACGTAAATTTTGCAAGTTTTTTGCAAATACAGTCGGCAGCAAAAGTAACAGAGCACTAGCGAAAATTCCTATGTAAAAAAAGTACACTTAATGCAGATTTTTTAAATAAATTCTTGTCGAATCCTGCTCTTAGTCAGTCTAAGAACATGATTAGACAAGGATTTATTTAACAAAACACTGTTAAGTGTGCTTTTTTTCACATAGGAATTTTTGCTAGTGCTTGGATAATTATGCTGCTGACACCAGTCATACATTTGGAACGCCTGCAAACGGCTTTGCAACTGGAAGTGTTTCACTTGCCTTAGACTAGTGATTGTCCTGAGATGAATGTAAACAAAACAAGAATGTATACGGAAGAAAATCTTTTTACTGACGATCTGAACGCAACGTAATGTAAAAAGATAATAATCCCTAATAATAAGATAATTCATCCCAAAATCCGGTACCCCCTTCAACAATAAAGAATTTAATAATAATAAAATGATTTAAACAAAAAATTAAAATATTAAAGTAGGTATTAATTGCTTACAATTTTTAATGTTTTTAAAGTAAAAAATCATTTAATAAACATTAAAACTAAAAATTTTGCTAGGCATAGTTTTGTTAACAAGGAAAATAAATGTCCTCCTAGATATATTTTGAGTACAATATGTTAGAGCAATTTTTTTTCTTTGAAAATTAAAATAAAGTCCATTCTCTCTCTCTCTAGTAATTAATAATGTATTCTCTGTATATATTTTTAAAATCACGTTTCTATTTATACTATTCGCATTTCTTTAAATATAAAAGAATTTATGACATTTATTTATGTGTAAATGCTATTTTTAAAGCACTTACCTATCTTCTAAATTATGTCCCACACACCACCGTGGGAGGAAATGATCATCAATCATTATAGTCATCTCCACTTGGTACGGAGTAGGGTTACCTTTCTTGCATTTGAGTAATTTTGTTAAAGATGGTCCCTCAAAGAAGGGAGGGAGCGGGGAAGGAGATTGAGAAGAGAGGATTGATTTTTTTCCAAAGGAAGCTGATTATTTGCTGTTTTTTTATTGAATACAGTGAATGAATTGGTAAATAATTGCACGGAAAAAAATCTTTTAAAATTACTTAAACAACGGAATTAAATATTACATATATCTCACTTTATTTGAGCAGTATTACGCAGAACAACTGTTTAGTAAAAGAAAAAAAAATAGTTTTAAAATTTAGGTAAACCCCCCCCCCACACACACACAAATATAATTTTTAATGACAATAATGAAAAGAATGAGAACGGAAACCAAACAGTTGAATAATTCCCCACAGAAGCCGATTAGATAAGTAGTTAACTTAAATAAGTTTGGTGTTTTAAATTTATTTGAACAGTTATATTAACTTAAATGTATTAAAAAGTTAATAAAATTATTTTTCTAATTTTAATACTTTTTCGGTTACAAAAAACGTAAACTTATAAAAGAAGGAATTTTAAAGGGAATTTAATATAAATATATTTTATTTATATATAACCAATGTATGTGCGTGTCGGTGTGTCTGTGGACAGCGAAGCGTAAGGTTGGTACTCGTACAGTCAAGAGATTCAACAAGAATTCGCTTGAGGTGTCTTAGTGCATCTCGAAGCCCCATTTTTGAAATGTTTATTATTATTATTATTATTATTATTTTTATTTAATTAAAATAAGAAAATAATATTATAATAGTTTTAAAATTTAGTCATTTAAATATTAGTTTTCATTTAGCGCCAAAAACAATTTACCAATCTTTTCTTTTTAAACATGAAATATTTTTTTTATATGAATAATGAAAGAAAACATAAATTTTTTTATTTCTGAGAATAGTATACTTAGCACGAAAGCTAATTGAGCATCAAGAGTTCATAGTAATCTTGGGTAATTAACCCGTTAACGCCCGAATTAATTTTGTAAAATATTATTATCTGATTATTTCACTTCTAAATTAATATACACAACTGACAAAAAAATATATTAACTTAAACAATTCTTCTGATAGTTTTAAATTTCAAGGCTATCTTCATTTATTGACGTTTAGTGTTCTAGCGAGAAAACTTTGAGATAGAAAAACTTTGAGATAACAGATTAATATCCTGTTATATGTTGACGAAGATTTCGAAAGTAAAGTATTATAATATATATTATTATTCAACTTGATTTAAGTTAGTATACCTGCGCAAAAAGCAAATGTATGTGCGACGAATGAAAAATCTTAAAATGACTATCCACATTATGAAATAATAATTAATAGTAGGCACATAAAACTTTCAGGGATCGTTTAGAGTGACGCTATAAACTGTCACTAAAAAGCAGAAATCATTCGAAGAAACCACAAAAAAATATACGTGTCATTTTATTAGCTGTCCTCAAATGAGGACACTGGGCGCTAACGGGTTAATTAATATACGTTATTAAAATAACCATGATTTTTGAAAGGAAATAGATATGTTTGCTAGATAACTTGACGATCACTTTTTCTTTTTCACCAAGGACGACGGATATAAAACCTGTTCCTATAAAAATTTCATCTTATAATGTTTTTGTCAAAATTGCTTTAGAAATTGTTAGTTAAATGTTAATTCAAATTTAGGTGCGTATATTGTTCACTATGATTAGTGAAAAGCTAACGCTAATGCGTTAAAAAAAGAACAACCATACGACTCCTATTACACATTATACAAGTATTATGTGCACTTTTTGAAGAGAATTGCACTCAAAAGACACATAATTGACCTAATGAAGTAGAAACCTACAATTTTTCCGGAAAGAGAAAGATGACACACATTTTCCTCTAAATAAAAACTGATACATGTGTATGGACAGACAGACAGAACAAAATTTAAGTCAGTTAATATATATACATATATAACAATAATAATAATAAATGAATAAACTGTCGGTGGAGCCATTTTATTTTATTTATTTTATATACTATTTAAATTTTATGAAATAATTCAATTCGTAGATAGTTTCAAATCACATTTTTAAACTGAAATCCGTTTTTCTGTATCATAAAATTACTATGTAATGTAATTAAATGTTTTGTAGTTTTCACGTTGGTTTAATTTAGCTTGCTTATTTATTTTATTTATTATTTTATTTTACTTTCTTATTTATTTATTACCCCTATTATACGGCTACAGTAGGTAATGTAAGTATCGTATTCGGCCAAAAAATTCGATGTAGAATTTTCACCTGATTTACACGTTTTAAGGTATTCTAGTCCAAAAAAGTAGTTTTTGGCATTTGGTCAGTGTGTGGGTGTGTATGTATGTGGGGAATCTTCTGACTGTCATATTTCCGAAACTACAAGACTTCAGAATTGAGACAGGTCCGGTGAACAGATGGAATTTCTAAATTTTGGTATAAAATTGAAAAACTAGAAATGGATCTTCGGCAACCTGAAGTAAGTTTTGAGTAAGTCCTTATCTCAAAAACAACTCCAACGATTTTCTTCAAAGTTGCTATATAAACATTTTATTAAATGTCTTTACGAATGATCACGGATTAAAAGAGTAGGATGTATTACTAACGTTACGGAAAGGTAGTAATTTTCATCTTACAGATAGATGGCGACCAAATCTCGAAAATACACCAATCAGCGCGTTTTTACATATCTGGCTGTTCGTTCGTTGGATGACTGAAGCCGAAGGGGCGGGCTTTCCCTTTCTTCCGATAAGTTTCAAAGATACTACACCAGGCGGCGATCGGATCGTTTTCATCTAGTCGGCTGAATTAATGCGGAATGGGAAGCTTCAGATTTCGCGCTCGCTGGCCTATCTAGTGTTTCATCCTTATCTCCTAATCCGTGCGAATGATATTGTTGGTTAGTTCAGGAAAATTGATAGACATTCTGTATTAATAGCTCAATTTCAGGTCTCGCAAGTAGATTCATTTAAAAATGCTGTACGATTTTTTTTTTCTTTGCCAGGTTTTGATAAAAGTCGGTACCTGAAAAACATTTGTAACGATTTTCTTAAAAATTGTTGCATTAATCAATTGTAGATTTCCTTTATTATGTATTATGTGATTATTAAAGGAAAATTAACAGCCATTCTGATTAGGTAGGTCAGTTTTAGATCTCAAAAATTGGTGTTTCAATTTTTTTTTTTTTTTTTTTTTTTTTTTTTTAGATCGCTGTGTAAACTTTGTTTTATATATCTTTACATGTGTATCAAGTTTCTCTTACCTGGAAAATTTTAAGGTTTGTACTTCGTTAGGTCATATTTATGTCTTTTTATCACTATATCTCCAAAACACTCATATAATATGTGTAATATTGGGTAATGGAAGCCGTGTGGTTGTTTCACATCAGGTTATTTTATTTATATATTTTAGCAGTAATTACTATTTTTATTTATAATTTTACGATGCTAACGTATGATCTTACAGAGCACTTGGGGAAAATCGGGCGTACAGCACGTACGGCAATCTAATTTAACTCACTTCACCCATCTTAAGCCTTGATGGCCTCCTCTTATAAAAATAATAATAATAATAATAATTTTTTTTTTTTTTTTACTTTATTCATATTTGCTGTACTATGTATGATCTCATTTATAAATGTTTCAGAAAAACTCACTTAACTTTTTCAATATTCCTTGTGAAAGTTTTCACTTCCATATGTGGCTGTTTAATTATTAAATTAAGTCTTCCTTTCTTGTGTTTGATTATTTACAAATGAAATATTATTATCATAGTATATGGAATTCGTATTAAACATAGCGCTATTGCGCAATTAATTTGAAAACTCTTTATCTACGTAACTGTGTGTGAATTATATTCACTTCGAAAATCTTTCTTAACGAAACCTTGAATGTAATGCTAATTTTTTTAGTGTTATAAATAACATAATCCAATTTCATACTAAATTTTGGAAATTAACTTATTTTATTGTATTATATACATGGATTTGTGTTGCCTTTGCACATTATCCGTTGGTATATTCCTATTTTATTTTTATTATTATATTAGTATTATTAGTTTACTATTATATGGTTCGTTCATTGTAAAAGTGAATAATCTCCTTAGAAATTGATTTTGAAATAACGAGCTTTTTTCGAATTTATGCATAGGGAAAAAAGGTCAAGATTCAGTAAGTGTTATCAATTTTTGTGTTAAATACAAATGATAGTTATAATAATTTATATTTTATATTAAAAATAATTTCAAATAACTTAGAAACTTCCTTTTAGAAATAAAAATTTGGAAGTTTTAGTTTTCTTAGAAAAACATGTTACCCATTTATGTGTCTTTAATGCAATAATTATTGGAGTTTTTTTCTTTTTTATAATGAAAGGTGCGGCAAAATGTGTTACAATTAAGTAAAAATATCTATATTTAAAAAAACATGGAGTAACAGCACTTTTACAATGAGCCGTCTATATTTTATTCTCATTATAATGTGATAATATTGGCTTGTTTTGTTCATAATCTTTTCTTAACTACGGCAGTTCGTATTGTTTCTTTTAACCTGCGTCTATGAGATAGTATTGATACACTATTGGTAAACTACACCTTAAATTTTATGTCGTATTTTTTTTTCTTCTGTTCGAGAAAAAGAAAATTAATAATAAATGTCTTTTTTTTTTTTTTTTTTTTTTTTTTTTTAAATAATTAAAGTGAAATTTAGAAAACTCATGCTCAGGAAATGGAATATCTTTAGTAAAGAAAGGCATATATTATGTACGTTATGTATTATATCAATAATTAAGCAATGTTAAAAACGGCGATTTAAAAAAGATTGTTAATTGCACACTGCGGTTTCGGTAGCATACAATGTACTGTCATTAAAAAAAAAAAAAAAAAAAAAAAAAATTCATTGATGTTTTTAACGTTATGGAAATATTGATATTTCTGTTCTAAGGTATTATTATTATTATTATTATTATTATTATTATTATTATTATTATTTAAAGATGTTGGGAAAAAATTACAAAAGAAGGAACTTGTATGTGAGGATATGACGAGTTTAGTTAACTTAAAAATTTATATTAAAATATTTTCAATTAACATCTTAAAATCACTGAAAATGAAGATAAATTTTCGAAAATAATAATGGCAATTTCTAATAAATTAAAATAAATAGAAAAATCCGTAAAAGGCCTAGCATCTTTATCATTTTCTTTAAAAAAGAAAAAGAAATGGAAATTTCAGAAAAAAAAAAAAAAAAAACTTTATAACATAAATATGATTGTTAAAAATTTATTAAAATTATCATAAGCTATATACTGATTGTAACATTCATATTCCAAAAATAAATAAATGAATAAGGTATCTTTCTTTTCATGTCGGGAAAATAAAAATGCAAACTTTTAAAAATAATTAAAATTTAATTTAGAAAAATCGCTGGAAAAATGAATAAATAAAAATAAATAAATGAATAAATATAATTGCTTAAGTATAGAACCGCTTGACTAAATTTGAGATTTGGCATCGAAATAGGTATGACGTTTCTCGCGAAAATGTTTATTTACAATTGCAACAGCCATTTTACTTCATCGCCAAAATCTGAAAAAAAATTTAAAATCCACCAATGTGTTCCTATGCTGATGCTATATCGAAGAAATATTAAGAAATGAATATAAACGATGCTAGGTAATGAAACATGGCATGCCTTAGAATAATTGAAAATAAGTCTTGCTGATTGAAAAATTATTAAGGATTTGCTTAATTTTCATTTATTACAGGAGGTATCATTATGGAATTTTAATGGATTTTAAAAATTTGCGTGGCGCTCAACGTGTTAATAGTCTATAACAGAACATTAAAAAAAAAAAAAAAAGTTACAGAAATTCCCATATTCAATGTTAAATTGAAATTCATAACAATTAGTACCCCATTTTTTAAAATGAAATATTATGCTAAAAATCAGTATAATTTCTTTTCCATAATAGAAAGAAATTTGTAGTATCTAGACCATTTGCTCTACAGCTTTAATATACGACCACTTGGAAACTGTTAATTTTTTGTCATTATTTGTCAATTTTTTTTTTTTTTTTTTTTTTTTGTTATAGTTACTTGTTTAAAAAAAAAAAAAAAAAAAAAAAAAAAAAAGAGAGAGAGAAAGAGAAAGAAAGAAAGAAATTACTTTTTTTTTTTTTTTTTTCGTCTATACTTTTATTATGGAATTTTTCAGTTAATTATAGCATTGTATAATACTCTCTATATATTTTTAAGATAAAGCGAGGTAATAATTTTACACACTCGAAAATATCTGGGGAAAAAAAAGTAAATGTCTATTAATAATTTATTGTGGACAAATCTCCTACAGCTTCAGTTTTAAAATCTTTCCTACATACTTTTTAAGGCGCCTGCCTACCTTTAAAATGCAATTTTCAGTCAAAACTAAGATTTTTTATTTTTGGTTTAGTATTAAAGCCTGACATTTAAACTTTCTAAATCAGTTTGAATGTTGTTTCTATCTTGCTTAGAATTTGAGTTACAGGCATCTAAATATTAGTCACTTGCAACTTTTTGAAACCAGAAGTGACCGTACTTTTTTGTTTTCATAAAAGTTTTACTCAGTATAAGCATCGAAATTTGTTACTGAATATAAAATGAATTTAAAAACTAGTATGTTGTGGCCACCACAAGACTTTCTTCTACATTTTCCTATACATAATCAATCAGTAACAATATAAAATAAATCGATAACTTTGTTTTAAATTATCACAGAATATAGTTCAACCATTACCCCCCCCCCCAGGGGGGAAGCGATGCCCCCACATGCACAGAAATTTTTTCCTAGTTAACTATTACTATTATTAAAAACTCATATTAATTTTAGAATCACAAGTTAAAAATAACTCTCATTATGTACATTTAAACGAAATTTTGTCCTATACTGCCATGTTAAAAATTTAGAAAACATGAGATCACAGCGCCACCTGTTGAGCTTTTGATCCCCAAATATAATCAGCACCAGTTTATGTCGGGGACCAACTAAATTCCAAGTTTGGTTAAATTTCGTTAAAAAAAAAAAAAGTAAAAAAAATCGATAACTTTGTTTTAAATTATCACAGATTTATGGTTCAACCATTCGTTTTAAAGGTATTGACGAGACCTTTCGAAAGATACCCATCTTCAAACTTTGCCCCCCCCGGGGGGGTACTTTAACCGGTGGTTTTGCCCCCTCCCCGGTGGGGGGGGGGAACCGATGCCCCCACATGCACAAAAATTTTTTCCTAGTTAACTACTACTATTATCAACGAGATCTTTCGAAAGATACCCATTGTGAAAAATTACCCCCCCTTGGGGGGGTATTTCCCCCTAGGAGGGGGAAGCGATGCCCTCCTCCCCCCATGCACAAATTTTTTTTCCTAGTTACATACTACTATTATCAATAATTGATATTAATTTTACAATCACAAGTTTAAAATAACTCTTATTATGCACATTTATACGAAATTTTGTCTTATGCTGCCATGTTAAAAATTTAGATAAAATGCGATCACAGTGCCACCTGTTGAGCTATTGATCCCCAAATCTAATCAGCACCAGTTCATGTCAGGGTGCAACTAAATACCAAGTTTAGTTAAATTTCATTCATTGGTTCGTGAGATACGGTGAAAAATACGAAATTTTGCGATCACAGCGCCACCTTCTGGGCGATTGATCCCCAAATCTAATCAGCGCCATGCCCCGTCAGGGTCCAACTATATACCAAGTTTGGTTGAAGTTCATTCATTGGTTTGTGAGATACGGTGAAAAAACGAAACCACAGACAGACAGACAGACATTTTCTAAAAGCTATCGATTCGTGTTCAGGGCATCCAAATCGTGTAGATCCTTCAAAAAACGGAGGTCGAAAATTTTCGCGAATCCAATACTTTCTCTATATTACATATAGAAGAAAGTAATAATAAGAAAAAATAAAAAAACTTTGAAATAAATCAGGAAAGTTATTAAAATAATTTTTTATTTAATAGGTAAAATCTGGTTTTTAATTACGTTTTTTGGGTTATAGCAATTCATCCTTTATTTACTTTCCATTACATTTCTTTTTGTTGATATAAATATACAGGATAATTCTGTACAGGATACTTTTAAATTCCTGACTTCATTGGCATAGGTAACCTCTACTGAGTTCCCCACCATATATATGTTCTCATAAATTTCTAGTGCAGAACATATTATAATCGGATCCCAGGAAAAAAGGGCACCGCAAACAAGGGCACTTTTTCAAATCGCAAATCGCAAAATAATAAATATCAAATAATAAATTTAAAAAATGACTTTCAAATTACATATTTAGAAATTTCAATTGATTTCCTACAACATTCATTTAGTACATACCTGGGGGAAGAGGGGGGGGGGAACTAGGATCATATCGATAGAAATCAATTTTTTTTTATATCAACTCTTACTACTGATTTTAATGAAACTTTGTATAATCAAGTACAATTTGTGAAAAAACAGTAAGTGTCGGACATACTTGTGGGAGGGGAGGCTTAAAGGAGGGGGGGGGGGGAAGAAAATAAAATAATTTTTTATATCACCATTTTACCGACTTTAATGATATATTTTATAACTATGACTTACTTTTTATGAAGATCACAGTGAGTGCATTTTACGTGGGGGGGGGGGGGGGGGAAGGTAGGAGATAGAAATGAAATACATTCTTCTTTATATTACCCTATTATTGATTTAAAAAAAATTTTGTATGGTTACGTATAATTTATGAAAAAGTTACAGTAAGTGTCAGACATACTTAGAGTGTGTGTGGTGGTGGTGGTGGGGGTGGGGGGTTAACGGAGGAGTCATAGGAAAATAAAATGGCTCTTTATATCACCATTTTAGCGATTTTAATGATATATTCTATGACTACCACTTAATTTTCATGAAGATTACAATGAGTGTATTATATACCTGAGGGGGGAGGGGCAAGGGGGACCAATGGAAATAAAATATATTCTTCTTTACACTATTATCGATCTAAACAAAAACTTTGCATAATAACGTACAATTTGTGAAAAAAATCACAGTAAGGTTAGACATACTTAAGGATTGGGGGGGGGGGGGTTAAAGAGGAAGGGGGGGGGACAGAGGAAAATAAAATATTTTTTATATCACCATTTTACCGATTTTAATGACATATTCTATAGCTATCACTTGCTTTTTATGAAGATCTCAAAATGAGTGTATTATATCTGTAGTGAGGATTTAAGGAGGATCTGTATAAAGGATTTAAGTCCATATTCTTGATTTTTCAGGAGACGGAAAATAAAGCTTAACTAGCTAAAAACAAATCAGAAGAATGGATTCGGGAAAAAGTATTTCGTTGATTTTTACCCTTTATACCATTCAGTGGTTGTCAACCTTCATTTAATAACGGGAAAAATTGAATTAAATATTTTATACCATACACGAATGGTAAATTTCTAAATTGGTCCCTTTTTTACCAATGGATTTTCTCAAAGACTAAATGACATAGAATTAAATCCTTTATACATCGATAGAGAATTTTTTTCTGAGTCTGACTATGTACTTAACTCAAAATCGACATTTTTGGACTTAAATCCTTTATACTTATCAGTACAGATATATTTGTGGGGGGGGGGACAAGGGGGACGCAGATAGAAGTAAAATATATTATTTTTTAAACTACCGCATTGTCGATTAAAAAAAAACTTTGTATCTATGCAACTTTCTGCTTATGAAAAATTGCAATTGCAGTGAGTGTACACATATCTGGACAATTTGCTAAGGAGGGGGGGGGGGGCAGAGTGAAGAAAATTCTTGTTTTTATATCACCATGCTACCTACTTATATGAAACTTTGTACGACTATCACTTTCATTTTATTAAAATTATAGTGAAAGTTAACTAAAGTTGATAAGGGGGGGGGGGGGGTAGGGCGACAGATGGAAAATAAAATAATCTTTTTAAACAACACTTATTATCGTTTGTTTTATTGTTTTATTTACATTTTGTGTAAGTATTAATTACTATTAATGAAAAATTATACTGAGGTATGCAAAAATTCAATGCATGATTTAAATCTTTAAAAAAATTATTCAAAAATGAATTTTCTTCCTTTAATCTGTCTCTTTTGTCCTTCCTCCCATGTAGATATAAAACACCTACACTCTCGTTGATGTTTAGCATCAGTTTTACAAGAAGAAATTAAAAAAGTGTTTTTTTTCCTGTCCCCTTTTTTCGCAATCCAAAAATCCAATACATTGTTAATATCAGACATTAATTAAAAGTTAATATCAAACATTGGTAAAACATTATTCTAAAACAGAATTTTTTTCTTTAATCTGTCCCTCCCCATCCCCACGTAGAAACAAAAAATTTTTGCTATCATCCATGTTTAGCAAGTATTTTACAAGTAACAATTAAGAAACGTGCCCTTTTTTCCGCAATCCGGAAAAAAGGGCACTTTTCTGAATTTCTCCTGATAAAACTCGTGCTAAGCATCAACGAGAGCGTAAGTTTTTTATTTCTATGTGGGGGGTGGGGGTGGGTGGACAAAAGAGACAGATTAAAAGAAGAAATTTCATTTTTCAATAGCTTTTTTACAGATTTAAATCATACATTGAATTTTTGCGCACCTCCCTGTAATTTTTCATTAATAAATACTAACTGGTATTTACACAAAATGTAAATAAAACAATAAAATAAACGATAATAACTGTTGTTTAAAAAGAAAATTTTATTTTTCATTTACCCCCTTCCCCTCCCCCCTTCAATATAGGTAACTTTTACTATAATTTTAATGAAATAAAAGAGATAGTCGTACAAAGTTTCATATAAGTAGGTAGCATGGTGATATAAAAACAAAAATTTTCTTCACTCTGCCCCCCCCCCCCCCTTAGCAAATCGTCCAGATATGTGTACACTCACTGCAATTGCAATTTTTCATAAGCAGAAAGTTGCATAGATACAAAGTTTTTTTTTTTTTTTTTTTTATCGACAATGCGACAGTTTAAAGAATAATATATTTTACTTCTGTCTGCGTCCCCCTTCCCCCCCCCCTCCGAAATATATAATACACTCATTTTGAGATCTCCATAAAAAGCAATTGATAGATATAGAATATGTCATTAAAATCGGTCTTTAACCCCACCCCCAAGTATGTCTGATACTTATTGTGATTCTTTTCACAAATTGTATGTTATTATACAAAGTTTCTGTTTAAATCTATAATAGGGTGTTTTAAAGGAAAATATATTTTATTTCCATCTACCCCCCCTCCCCCCTGCCCCCTCCAGGTATATAATACACTCATTGTAATCTTCATAAAAATTAAGTGGTAATATATTATTAAAATCGCTAAAATGGTAATTTAAAAATTAAGTATATTTTCCTCTGCCCCCCCCTCCTCCAAGTATGTTTGACACTTACTGTAATTTTTTCACAAATTGTACATGATTATACAAAGTTTCATTAAAATCGGTAAGAGGTTTGTTCTATTTTTTACTATAAAATTTCCCTTCGATCCTTTTATTTATTAAAGTTCTATAATGAAATAATGACAGTTTATCTTATTTTCTTAAACGACATATTTTAGTTGCATTAACTGATGTATTATTTTTAAATTTATTTAAAAAATTGTAATATCTGTTCATATTTAAAGATAATAAATCAATAAACATTTTTTCCACATTTGCATTCAATATTCTAATTATTTATTTAATTAATTAGTTTATTTACTTAATTAACTTATTTATTTAATTTTTATAAACTTATAAAAGTTAATTCTGGAGAAAACAATATTTACAATTTTAAATGTGTTAGAAATTCTGCTCTTTTTCTACAAATAATTGCCATTTTATCTTGATTTTCTTTATGCAGATTGCAGAAATATTTGATTAGGGGTGTTTAGACGTTATCACACTTTTAAAAATTTGGCCCCATAGGCCATAATGATAAAGAATTTTTCTTTGTGCCCCTGTAAAAAAATTGTAAGGGCTAAATTCACCAAAATCTATACAGTTAATGCAACTATGACCTATGACATGTGTACAAATTTTTTGCTCAGATTAATAAAGACGTTTAGACGCTATCACACTTTTAAAAATTTGGCCCAATACGCCTTAATGATAAAGAATTTTTCCTGGCGTTCACTCACAGAGACACACACATATATACACACATACATACACACGTACATGCACACGTACATGCACACACACATATATACACACGTACATGCACACACACATACATACATCATCGCAAAAATAGTGAAAACGGACTCAAGGGACCTCAAAACGTATAGAAACATCAAAATCTGAATTTTGGATTTTTGACATGATTACAATACTTTCCTCACCATAGTGTTTGGAAAGTAAAAAGGTGATGATATTTACTTATATTTATTCATTTTAATTTTATTTATTCATTCATTTCATTTTTTATTTATTTTGATGAATAGTGTAATTTCTAAGAACATTTTTTATACTTAAATTTTGAATTTTTATATTTCTTATTTGAATGCTTACTTTAAAAAAGTAATAAAGATTCAACCACCGGGCTATTCTAATATTTATGAATTTATTTATGAATTATTTAATTAATTAGTTTATTTATTTAATTTTTATAAACTTGTAAAAGATAATTAAGGAGAAAACAAAATTTACAATTTTAAATGCGTTAGAAATTCTGCTCTTTTTCTATCTTGCAATAAATCTTATGAGGATTGTAAAAATGTTTCTCTTTTCACCTTCACCGTCTAGTACAAATCATTCTCCGATAACGAGTTTATCTTGAACGAAATAGGGAACGATTATGAATGAAAACGAGGAGTGCAGACTGCCATAGCTAGTCTTTATCGCTCTTTTCCCTGACAGCTTCTAACAAAAGAGTCACCACCCTTCAGAGGGGTCGGGGTGGTATGTGGGAATTTAATCCAGGGTCCCACCCAGTATCCAATCGTGTACGACTTTACCAATCAGACGAAGCGTTAGGGTTACATACAAACGGAACGCTTGCAATTTCGATGACGTAAATTTTGCAAGTTTTTTGCAAATATAGTCGGCAGCAAAAGTAACAGAGCACTAGCGAAAATTCCTATGTAAAAAAAGTACACTTAATGCAGATTTTTTAAATAAATTCTTGTCGAATCCTGCTCTTAGTCAGTCTAAGAACATGATTAGACAAGGATTTATTTAACAAAACACTGTTAAGTGTGCTTTTTTTCACATAGGAATTTTTGCTAGTGCTTGGATAATTATGCTGCTGACACCAGTCATACATTTGGAACGCCTGCAAACGGCTTTGCAACTGGAAGTGTTTCACTTGCCTTAGACTAGTGATTGTCCTGAGATGAATGTAAACAAAACAAGAATGTATTCGGAAGAAAATCTTTTTACTGACGATCTGAACGCAACGTAATGTAAAAAGATAATAATCCCTAATAATAAGATAATTCATCCCAAAATCCGGTACCCCCTTCAACAATAAAGAATTTAATAATAATAAAATGATTTAAACAAAAAATTAAAATGTTAAAGTAGGTATTAATTGCTTACAATTTTTAATGTTTTTAAAGTAAAAAATCATTTAATAAACATTAAAACTAAAAATTTTGCTAGGCATAGTTTTGTTAACAAGGAAAATAAATGTCCTCCTAGATATATTTTGAGTACAATATGTTAGAGCAATTTTTTTTTCTTTGAAAATTAAAAAAAAGTCCATTCTCTCTCTCTCTCTCTAGTAATTAATAATGTATTCTCTGTATATATTTTTAAAATCACGTTTCTATTTATACTATTCGCATTTCTTTAAATATAAAAGAATTTATGACATTTATTTATGTGTAAATGCTATTTTTAAAGCACTTACCTATCTTCTAAATTAATGTATATACATATGTACTAAAAAAAATTAAATATTTACCTTATCCTCCCTGAACACAAGATTGAATAGTGCATTTTTTTTTTTCTTTTAATCTGCTTTCTGTAAAAGTATTTTTTAAAAAAAGTGTTATGTGATTATTAGCCGCTCTTAGGTTAAGATAATTTATTTCAGAATGTACCACAGCTAACTGAGCTTCAGAAAATGCCCAATTTGTCTGTATAAAATCTGCTTCTTAATATAATATTAACATAGGCACCGACTTTCCAAAACTTTAATGGAGGAAGAGAGGGGACAATGGATCTTTTGTTGTTTTTAAGTAGTAATGCTTCCCCCCCCCCCTTACCTTTTGCAGCCAGGTCTATTCTAATTCCTCTACCTCTATTCTAATTTAATGATTTATTTAATTATTATTATTATTTTTTTTTTTATGAAAATTTATGTCAGAAATAAAAATCAAGTTTTTTATTCTGTTCCAGCACCATACTGTGTTCCCATTGTGAAGGGATTTCATTAATGCTGGAAAACAATAATTTCCCTTCAGTTTTTTACTGAATGATAGTGATGATGTGTTTAGATTGTTTCTGTATGAGAGATAGAAAATGTAGCATGAAGGTGATTTTGGGCTATATAAGAATTATTGTTTATTATATTATACTCAGATTAGAAAAATATTTTGTATATTACACCAAAATTTCACACAAATTTAATGTTTCTTGCTTTCCAAAACCAGTAACGTTGAATAGAGAGAATCTTTACACAACTAAATTTTATATTATTGCATTCTGTTAAACATAGTACCTTAGAATTTAACACACTTTTTATTTTGAAGCTTATTTTTTTCTTTCACAGAAGCGACAAATGTTTTTTATTGCGTCGAGAAATATTGTAATACCCCCCCCCCCCCCCTTTATTTATTTATTTATTTATTTATTTATTTTTTTAAATACAAACATACAGCAAGCTTTTTACACTTTTCCACAATAAAGTTGAAAATTGACTTTATTTCATTTATCTGTGTGTCTGATCGATAATTATGGTTATCAAGGTAAGAAATTTATATCCAGTATTGCGATACACTGTGGTAGGTACCCTATTGAAAATAAAGATTGTAGCATGTACAGGTTGTTTATAGGCTTATAGGGTACACAAAAAATTTCTTCTACATTGCTCCATATGGGAAGGGGGAAAATATAGTGGTGTTATTGTGCTTTAGGTGTTGGTCTAGAGATTAATGTCAACTGACAAAGCTTGGATAGCTAGGCCTGGGTAAAATGGCCCGTGCAGGGAGGGAGTTTAAAGGTCTAAAATTCAAGTAACAAGTTCCAGAGAAAACTCAGACAGCTTGGCCGACAACTCCAACCTGGGATTGAACCTGGCACTTCTCGTTTAACAGCTTCGAGAACAGAACCTTTCAGCCACTGTTAGTATTTAGAGTTTGCGAAACTAATATACATTGAAATGTACACTAACATAATTCATTTAGAAATTGATGTGCTCAGCATGTAAACTAATACATTAATTATATATATTCTTTTTACTGTAAAGAATTTTTTTAATGCATTTACACCTTTCACATGGGTGCACTATGCACAAAATATGCCAAGTGCATCGTTGGTTAAGTATATTTTTAGTCATACATTTATAGCTTTTTTACAAGTCATTGCAAAAAGTATTCGATACATTGCTGACTAAATACAATAAATATTGGTAATTTTTTTTAAATTATGATATGAGCTGTATTAAACTTTAGCAATGTATCGAAAGTTGTAATGTGTGTAATGTTAACATTTTTAATAAACTACCACCCAAAATTTTGTGCTATTGGAAATCAAAATCTCAATAATGTGCATGACTTTACATTATTGCTAATTCTTTCGATTAAAATTTTAAAGAGTACATTATAGATAATATTCAGTAGGAACTAGCAGGCTTTGCCTGTTTCACAGGTCACTTATATTTACATTAATTAAAGAAAATATATACATATTCACTATTTTTTATCACTTTTTAAATATAACCGAAAATAATAATAATAATAATAAAATAAATATGCATATAATAATCTTTTGAAATTCTTTAAAATCTTTTCTTGGGGGATTACATATAATTTTGGTTTTTAGGTTTTTATAATTTATCCTGCTGCTTCTAGATGTATTTTGTCGCCCAAGTTGGCACTGATAGTACATTTTTTAGCAGTATGTTGTGATGTTTATTTTGTACTGTCTTTCGATTTTATCTGATGATTTTTTAAAACTATGTTAGAAGTGATTATGAATTCATGAAAACATACCTGAAATTTTAGTGAGAAAAAGTTTTGGCATAATGGAGACATATGATTTATTTTAAATCCTTTCATTATGAAAAATATGAATTTAGCAGTTGTATGAAATTAACAGTCTAGTCTTATTTTATGAATCAAATTATCAGAAAAACTGAAATTCTGACATTGAAAATAAAAAAAATACTTGAATTTAGGTAAATTACCTAAACGCAACCATCTACCTCTGTTAATTAGAATAATTTTAAATTCTGAGTCCTTGTTTATTTTTTTTTATTTTTTTTCCTTGGTACAGTACTTATAAGTACGTAGTATTTTTATTTCACTATAACCGCACACACGCGCAAAAAAAAAAAAAAAAAAAAAAAGTCTAAAAAGAGGAAATTTATGAGAGAGCGTCGAGTTCTCATTGTCGCTTATTTACGTTTCAAATTACATTTAAACTGCTTGATTGTAGTGGTGAAAATAGCCTATGTCCTCTATTTCTTTGCTATTATTTTGAGGCTGATAAAAACCCAACCTACTTTTAGGCACTATAATATTAGATAAATACATCATGCTATAATAAATTCTAAAATCATAATTTTTTTATTTTTTTTAAGTACAGTTAATATATTTTATACTTATTTCAAACAATTATTTATTTACTTTTTTTTGCCTTATTAGTACCGTTTTCAAAATATTTCAAAATAAATATTTAATTTTCTTTATTTTTTTAATTGCACAATATGAATTTCAAGTAAATAATTCATAAAGTTTCATAAAATTATTTGCTCATAAATTTTAAAAGCCTCCAAAGTTTATGGATTTTACAAAAATTAAAAAAATAATTATTAGTATAAAAATATATGATACAGCATGATCACCATAAATGTTTTATAATATACCAAGAAAATTAGTAGAGTTTAAATATAATTAAAAAATAAAACCTCTTATTTGCCTTGTGCATTAGTCGTAATATATTTTCGCTGGGATTCACCGGCGTGATCAGCGGTGCTGGATGCTGGAAGTGGGACAGAGCAAGTAAAAGGTTTCATTTTTTTTAATTATATTTAATTTAAAAGCTTTGTGTTCTTCTGTGATTATTCATAGTACAGTTTTATCAAATAAGTTTTCCACTAAATAAATAATAATTGAAATATTTTTGCCACTAGCAAACGTAAATAACAACTGTATACCCTCGTGAATTTTCTTCCTTTCAAAGATATTTTATTACTGTGTTAAATATGCTACATACTTATAGGCACTGTACTTTAGGTATATTCCGACAGGCACTCATTACATAAAAAAAAAAAAAAAAAATCCATTATCACATTCAGAAAATTCCTAACCGTTAAATCACTACTTGTTTTTACTGAATTAGAATAAAAAAGAATTATAAGAAATTGAGAAAACAAATTACCCCATACGCATGGGCATTGACTGCCGACGAATCCTTCATCAGATGATAAATGTAAGCAATTGTGCAGAATTAAAACTGCAATGCACTAGAGCAATACTTTGACATTTTAAAACAGGGTTGGTAGGTTTTTGACAGTTTAAACTTTCATGTCAAAACCCAATATGGTTTTACTTACAAATATATAAGTTTAGTTATTAATCAATTTGTTATTTGAAATAAGCAAATTTGAGTTTTTAAAGAAAAACTGTTATATAATATCTTGATTAGTGCATAAGAAAGGAAACCTTACACTTTTAAACATTAATATTTCACTTTATGAAGACTGTTACAAGCATTCAAAATATACAATGGCACTTACTTAATACTCAATTATTTTAAGATCTCTCTTTTTTTTTTTTTTTTTTAATTCATAATTAACATAAATAAAATAAAAATGCTTTCTAGTTAATTTTTTTCTTTATAGTATCCAATTTGATTTTTAAGCTTAATATTTCGTTTAATAGCGTATTTTAATAATATGTCCAGATGAATATATTTACTCAGACAAATACTTATGCATTATTTATTATGAAATACAGTCTAACCTCGTTAACGTGAATATGAAGGGGGATAAAAAATTTGTTCATGTTATCAGTAAGTAATCTTCATATAACTAAAGTAATCTTCATTTTGACGAGAATCGTGGAAACAGTTCAGTTCATTTTAAAAGTAATTCACGTTAACGAGGTTCGACTATGCAAAATCCAGAAATTTGTTGCAGAATAGCTAAATATTCAGAGATTGTGTAATTATTCTCTTTATTTTCACAGGAAAAATTCTTTTTTTTTTTTTTAATTTATTTCTTCAAAATGTAAATAAACACAGATATTTATAATTACTTGTATCATTTAACAACAGTTTTTTTTTTTTTTTTTTAATTAAAAGAAGACAAAAATTATTGGTAAATGATAAAAGTGGTTATAAGTGTAGTTACATTTGTACTCAAAATTATTTTTAAATTTTAATTAACCTAGTGCCAAAATAAGCACTAGGACTAAAATAAAATCCACAAATATAAAATAAAATCATAAAAATAATCAACGAATACAAAATAAACAATCGACTCGACGCCATTGCGAAATCTGCCTTAGAAAAACCATTAGTCTATCTAACGCTTCGTCTGATTGGTTCCCTCAACAGGTATATAAGATCGCACACGATTGGATAATGGGTTGGACCCTGGATAAGAGTAGTTTGGACGCCCGCCACATCACCGTCTGGTGAATTTTTGCTTTCGTAATTATCCTCGCTCGCAACCACAAAGCCACGCGCGATTATTACTATGAACTTCAAGCATAATATTCGATGTGTAAAATGTAACGTCTATTTGGTTTACATTTTGCTATTTAATAAAAGTGACATAAATAGAACGGTGTAAATAAATAATATCTCAGAATTCTAATTACGTATTACGTTCTCCCGAACTCATGCAATATACGTTAGGAGATGATGGAACGATCTTGTCGAACAAGAGACGGAAGAGACATAGTAGAAAACCTGTTCTGTCTGAAACAGTTAGCAAGTTACAATGGATAGAAGAAAAAGTGTCCAAATATTTAAACTTCTCGAATTACAGAAGTTTCTAAAATCGCTGCACAAAAAATAAACGCTTGTTTTGAAAAAAAAAAAAAAAAGAAACAAAGAAACAAAAGAAAGTATCTTATAAGATGACATTATTTTTATTAAAATATCTACACTTAATGGCGAGATATAAGTGTTGAAACATGTAAAAAAGGAAAAATTAAATTGTCGCAAACATCTGAAATCTGCGTGGCAAAGACCGTTTAAATTATCTTCCTTCATTTTCCATAGAAAACATGTCTATTCTAGCAGCTGTCGTATAAGCTTACATTAAATCATATCCGTTATCCAGTTCAGAAAAAAATTTATTTTAATTCTTTTTCTTTGAATAGATGTTTCAGGTTTCTCCAAAAGAGGCTCCGCCTTAAGACCCCGCCTCCTTGGTTTTAATTCACTTTTGATCCTTTCACACATGAACTTATACATAATTTATTACATAAACAATAACTGTCAGTTATTTGTATTAAAACTTTATAATATTCGTTTTTCTGTATTTTAATAAAAAATTAGTTGCTAATAAAAGAACTATTCTTAATAAAAATAAGAGAGTATTTCAACTTCTCCCGTTAAACACAGACAAGTAATGTGTTATTTTTATAAAGCTATGGGAACAAAAGTTGGATATTAAGGCAAACGCTGAATACGGGAAATATTCGTAGCGTCCAACCTAGTCCGGAGTATAATTGGTACCCGCCCCTTTTCCCATGCCACTTAATTTGTAGAATAATTTCCAAGTATTTACGATGAAATAAGGAAAAAAGTACTTAAAAAAAAAAAAGAGGGGGTACTAACAATGCTCCGGATTATTAATAAGATGTTGGCAGTTATGGATATTGTATATCTATGATTAAATTACAGCCAGAGGAAAAAAGAAGACGCAACATTCGCTGTTATTTTGTTATTAATTGACGCAGAAAAATACAGTAGAAATCACTCAACGGGAAATTAAGTGTACTTTTCGGAAATGGCATGAAATTTTGAATTAGGAATCATCTACATATTAAATGAGTGCTAACTTTGATTTTTTCAATAGCAATACTCGATTTCGACTTCATATTTGAATTTAGGAGAGTCTGTCAGTGCGGAAAGATATACAGTTTATATGCTTTTTCTTTAGTATTCTCAGAATTAAAATAAAAAATGTGTTAGAGGGCTATCTGAAAATTTAGAAAAATAAAATTCAGAGCATACAAGCAGTATAACAAAATTCTGTTCCATTCAAAAACATATTCTTTAAATGGAAATGTTTCAGGAAAATTAATTAATTAATTAATTAATTAATAAAAGAGTAAAGAAATAAATCATTAAAAATGTTATCATGATTTTAGCATCTTGTTTTTGACGAATATGGGTTAGCTAGATATATTTAAGGTGTAACTAGATAATATGTAAAATATTTAAACATATTACACCTGTGACTGGTCCGACAATATTGTTTTAAAATGTGCGATATATTTCAGTTAAAAAGTGTCTGTCATGGGAATATTAATTAGTTATAAAAATTTTACTTTTCTTCCAATTTAATAAAAATCATATTTTGTTTACATTGTAGGCGTGACATAATGTACGAATATATATATGCAGGGTGGTTATAATTAAATTTCCCCTATTATAAACAGTATCCTACAACGCAAACGGGTGAACGGAATGCAACGAATTTTTTGGTATATAGACTATACACGAGATGCGCTCACGGAATTTCGAGAAAAAAAAAGTTCCAAAATGTCCAGCAGAGGGCGCCTTTTCAGGAAAAACGTTAAATCTAACATAATAAATGACCAAAATTGAATACAGAAACAATATTAACATTTACTGACTAGTTTCTGATCACCTTGTCATCGAACCACATTAAGTAAAGGTAAAGAAAAAAAATAACAGTACGCTGTTTGAGAAAAAAAACCTGTTTTGCATAAAGCTTCAACTTCTTCGCAAGCTTGCAATCTCGACATTTTTTCCCCTAGAACTAAAAGCTTTTCCTGGTTTTACATTTTATTACTCATAATTCTTGTTCTGGATTGTAAATACTGTTTCTGTATTTCGTTTTGGTTGTTTATTGTGTTAAATTTAATGTTTTACCTGAATACTACCTGTCGTACTAAATTAAATTCTGTCATAGACAGAATTTTTAATTTTTGTTTATTTAATTTAATTTAATTTTATTTTTTAACCTGAATATACATAAGTATTTTTTAACTTAGGGCTGCTTCTGAAATTGCTTTGCGATGATTTATGCAAATTGAAGGAAAGCTTTTTCAATTAAAATAATTTCTGCATAAATCTTAATGTTTATTTTTTATTCAAATGAGAAATGAAAGCATATCATAATTTTATGATACAAATAATACAATTATTATACATACAATTATTATCAATGTAATAAACTACAAAATGTTGGATTTAAATGTGATCAAATGTATTTTAATACTTTCGCGACCGCTGACTTTGATTCATGTCATTTGAAAATCTGTAACTCTACCAATGGGCGTTTCTTTCGCAATTTGTATGTTATTTGTTTCTTAAAAATATACACAATATTCATATTTGCATAATAAATATACTAAACTATGGATATAAATACTTTGATTAGAGAGAGTGTATGTTTATGCATTTGTAATACAAATGTAAATTCAGTAAATTTTGTTCTGAAAAATTGTAACTTAGGAGAATGAATTAACCTTAATGTCAAAAACCTTTTTGTCAAAAAGACAAAAACATGCGGTCGCGAAACTGTTAAAAGGTGGGGACAGAGCGATGGGGAAGCCTTCTGTTCGAGAAACCAAACATACCTGCATACTTGCCAACTATCTCATTATGATCCGTAAAATTTTTAGTACCCGCCTTCTTTTTCACACCAATAATTTTTTAGAGTAATTCTAGTCTTATTTAATCCTAACAACATTTGGAAAGAATCACTCTAAAAATATACTGGTGTGAGAAAAGGGGCGTTTTTTCAGGGGCGTTAACAATTTTACGGATATTAATGAGATGGTTGGCAAGTATGTACCTGGTAACATTTATAATTTATCCCGGAGTACTGTTAGCCCCGCCCTTTTTTCACACCAGTATATTTTAAAAGCATTTTTCTTCGTATTTCATCATAATTATTTATTCATACTTGCCAATGATCTTATTAATCAACAAAAGATTTTTTAATGCTCATCTTTTTTTTTTTTTTTTTTTTTGTTCCCACACCGGTCTTTTATTTTTTTTTAGAGCAATTTTGTACTTGTTTAATCGTAACTACATTTAGAGATAATTACTCTTAAAATAAAGTGGTGTGAAAAAAAGGGCGTATACTAAAAAAAAAAAAAAAATCTCTTGTTTCAAAATGTTGACAGGTATGCATATTGGAGAAAATTTCTCTAAAATCCTATTGATGAGGAAAAAAAGGCGGGGCTAACAGCACTCCGGAATGAATTTTAAATGATACCAGGTGTGCATAGAATTCAACGATCTATTTCAAATAGGAATTTAAATTTTTTCCGAACTTGATAACCGATAAGGTTCAATGGACCATATTCCCGCTTTGGGTTTCGAGGCTACAAGAATATCAGCTGGGTAGGGAAACAATCATCAAATTTAATAAAGAAGCATCACAAAACTGGCGTTGTAAAAATTATTACTTACAAACTTTGAATAAACACCATAAAATGCAATAAACTCGCAACAATTGTTTCGGGTCGAAAAAACCACGACCCTTCATCAGGCGAACAAAGTAAGCACGAGTGCTGCAATCAAAGCGGCAACGCACAAAATCGTTTAAAATGAAAAGAAAAAGTTTATAAAGTAGAAACTAAATATAGCTACTGGTGTGAGTAGAATTGTACCAAAAAACAAGGAAATAAATAAATGAGTGGGATTAAACATATAACAATCAAAGGATAACAAAAATTAAACTAAAATCTAAGTTACGTGAGTAATTTCCAAGCATCAGAGAAGAAAGGAGTGGAAGAAATATCATTAACAAGATTTTTCGAATTTTTAAATATGTAAAATGCTTCATGAATATCCAAATGGGAGGAAAAGACAGGAGATGAAATTATGTTAGTTTTGGAAAAATCAAAACGATGACCTTGAGACCAGCAGTGGGAAGCAATAGAAGATTTGGTAATCTCTTCATTACGAACATTCCGACGGTGCTCATTTATTCTGTATTTCAAACGCCTCCTAGTTTGACCAATATAACCTAAGTTGCAGGACGAACACGGAATTAAATAAATTCCAGAACGGTTTTCGGTGGGAATGGGATCCTTAAGAGAAGATAATTTAATTTTATTGACGGGTTTGTAAATAACTTTGAAACCAAACGGTGAAAGAATTTTAGAGATTTTAAAAGAGAGTGAAGAATAAAAAGGTAAAACAACTGGGATGAGACTATGATCATTTAATTTGGGAGCAGAACGTTTAGGATTCTTAAATTTGTATAGAGCTTTATCGATGATAGATGGGTTATAGCCACGAGAGAGAGCAAGAGATTTTAAATAATTAATTTCTTTCGAAAGATTAGACGGATCAGAACAAATGTGTAAGGCACGGTAAACATAAGTGTAAAAAGCAGACATTTTTTGTTGAGGGGCGTGGTTAGAGAGAGCATGCGGCGGCAAAGAGACTGAGAATGGTTTTCTAAAAACAGTAGTTGAGAAACAATCCTTTTCTTTATTCACAAGAACGTCAAGGAAAGGCAAAGAGCAATCCTGTTCAACCTCAAAAGTGAATTGAATGCATGGGTCAATCGAATTGACCAAAGAAAGTAAATTGGACAAATCGACGTCAGGGGAGACAAGAGCGAAAGTGTCATCCACATATCTAAACCAGTGAGGAAATTTATATACACCGAAGAGTTTTTCTTCAAAATAGTGCATATAAATGTCGCAAAGTAAAGGAGAGAGAGGACTACCCATGGCCATACCATCATTTTGGGAATAATAGGTACCATTAAAAATGAAGGCAGTTTGCCTGATACACAAATGAACTTTTAAAATCTCTAAAATTCTTTCACCGTTTGGTTTCAAAGTTATTTACAAACCCGTCAATAAAATTAAATTATCTTCTCTTAAGGATCCCATTCCCACCGAAAACCGTTCTGGAATTTATTTAATTCCGTGTTCGTCCTGCAACTTAGGTTATATTGGTCAAACTAGGAGGCGTTTGAAATACAGAATAAATGAGCACCGTCGGAATGTTCGTAATGAAGAGATTACCAAATCTTCTATTGCTTCCCACTGCTGGTCTCAAGGTCATCGTTTTGATTTTTCCAAAACTAACATAATTTCATCTCCTGTCTTTTCCTCCCATTTGGATATTCATGAAGCATTTTACATATTTAAAAATTCGAAAAATCTTGTTAATGATATTTCTTCCACTCCTTTCTTCTCTGATGCTTGGAAATTACTCACGTAACTTAGATTTTAGTTTAATTTTTGTTATCCTTTGATTGTTATATGTTTAATCCCACTCATTTATTTATTTCCTTGTTTTTTGATACAATTCTACTCACACCAGTAGCTATATTTAGTTTCTACTTTATAAAGTTTTTCTTTTCATTTTAATGTTTTTGTGCGTTGCCGCTTTGATTGCAGCACTCGTGCTTACTTTGTTCGCCTGATGAAGGGTCGTGGTTTTTTCGACCCGAAACAATTGTTGCGAGTTTATTGCATTTTATGGTGTTTATTCAAAGTTTGTAAGTAATAAACAATCATCAACTCTACCATAAACGAAGCTTTGTGGCTTGCAAATTTTTATCTTGCAATGTTATTTATAAGAGTAACCGATTATATGAAATTGAAGTAAGAGTGATTTCGTGATACCTTTGTTTTGTTTTTAATCCAGTTTTAGTAATATACTTTAATATGAATCGACATATGTAATATTAAATGTTTCCATGTGAACTGTGGCGATGTTAACAAATTTAAACGGATGTTCCATTTATTAAATTCCTTTATTACGGTGATTGAAATTCTAATTATTTAAGCTTTGATGTCTATATATATATGGGTGTGTGTATAAAATGTTCTTATTAATCTTTATTCATTATATATATATATGTGTGTGTGTGTATATATACATAAATTGTTCTGCAATTTTACGATTTGGAATAGTCTTAACTTTATCATTCGATTCAGTTGTTTACATTTCTCTTTTGTTCTTGTTTGAACATTATTATTAAGTTTCACTGGAGAAATATTTAGGAAAATGTTATGGGTAACAATAAAACAGTGTTGTGCACGAACGCGTTCATTTGAACGCGTTCATGAGCGTAGCTCAAAAATTTTGAGTTTTGAGTTGAACTTCGCTCGTTTTTTAAATTATGAACTTGAGTTGAGCGAAACTCGTTTTTTTCACGAACTTGAGCGTGAAAAAGCAATTCAAACTCAAACTCATATTAAATATTTCTGTCTGAAATATAAAAAGGAAAGTAGAAGAAGAAAAGGACAGAAAAGAGAACAATCGTGCAAAATGGATGGCACTTGGAAAAAATAACACTCATAAAAAGGGCACCCGGAAAAAAGGGCATTTTTGCAATTTGCAAATCGCAAAAATAATAAACATCAAAGAATAAATTTAAAGAATTATTTCATAATACATTTTTAGAAATTTGAATCAATTAAATTGTTACCATTTTCACTTAGTATATGCCTGGGGAAAGGGAGCGGGTGTCTAGGAGCAGATTGAAAGAGAATAATTAACTTTATATCACCTTGTTACTTATTTTAATGAAAAAGTGCATCTGCATATAAATTTATATGGAAATTCGTGCAGTAGTTCCTGAGATATAGTGTTCCCTGAAATTGAAGAAATCGCGGTGCAGCAGTGCCTCCTGTTAAGTAATGAACACCAAAAGTTAACAGGCACTAATCTGGATCAAAATGCATCCGCATATAAGTTTATATGCAATTTCGTGCAGCAATTCCTGAGATATAGCCTTCCATGAAAATGTGGGAATCGCGGTCTAGTTGAGCCACCTGTTGAGAAATTGGTACCAAATTTTGGTAGGCTCTAATTTTGGTCAAGGTACATCTGCATATAAATTTACATGCAATTCTGTGCTGTAGTTCCTGAGATACAGCCCCCAAATCTTTTGTCTCACACACACATAAACAAACATTTTCTAAAAATTGTCAAATCGTGATCTGGATCTCTCAAAGCGTGTAAATCCATCGAAAACGGGAAGTCAAAAATTTTTACGAATCCAATACTTTCTTCTATTGAATACAGAAGAAAGTAAAAAGGGGGAGGTGGAAAGAAATACAAAATTAGAATTCGTAAATTCATTATAGATTTTGACGGAAAAGTGTTTAAGAAGTTTGCCAAAAGTTTGAAATTTACCAAATCTACCAGTTTGTTTTAACATTGTGTGTGTAGGGTTTGCTGGGGGGGGGGGGGGATGAGTGTTCCCTCTTACCTCCCATTTGCAAGCGTTCATAAAAAATGATGTGTTCGCCTTTATCTGCATTTTCCAAAAATTCAAAGAAATCGCCTTAATAATGCAGAGCTGCCAACCTTTTCAACTTTTAAATCAAAATTGACACCAATATTTTAAAATGAAAAATGTTATATATATTTTCGACGTTTAATAATACAGGAAACAGCTTTAAAAATTTTCCGGTTTGAAGTCTCCCTTGAAAAACGGGAGACTTGGTACCTATGATAATGTCTTCTTTCAAAAAATGAACGATCTTTTTGTATAAGTTTCGTCTACAATATACTACATATTAAAAATAGTATTAGTCTCTCTCTCTCTCTCTCACTTTTTTAATAGTTTTTAAGAATTATTCAATTTCTTCAGAAATATTAGCGAGAAAAAATGTGTAGTTTTGTAAACTTCTCAACTCTTCGTGGAATTACTTGGTATCAAAATTTGAACACATTTATATGAAATCAATTTAAAAGGAGTTTAGAGAACTATCTAATAGTTTCAAATGCACGATTTTCTCACTCATGAACTTAATCTCTGCTATTGTAAATAGCATGTATACTTAAATTTTACTATAGCTTGAAAAATATTTTAGATGATTATTTTAATTTGTTTCAAAATTACATAAACAAAACTTCTTAGTTCAAACCATTTTTAATTTTAGAATGTATATTCAAGAAATATCAATTGGAAATGATCTAAAAGAGTTATATCTTGAACCTCAAATTAACAGCAATTTTACAATCAATTTTGAACGATAAAAAAATACAATTAAAATTTTAGGGCTTTTTTTTTTTTTTCTTCAACCCAAATATTAAATTATAGGGATGTGACTGACAAGTAAACAAACAAATAAATAAATATATGTTGAAACTTTATGTGTGTGTGTGTGTGGGGGGGGGGGGAGTCATAAAATAAAATACCAGAATTTTAATGGCGAAAGTATCATTACAGAAATTATTTTATCTTTAAGAAATTTTATCTTTTATTTAATCAATTAAGAAAAAAAAAATCACTAACTTGACCATTTATAAGCTTTAATTATGTAAACAGTATATACATAATAAAATAAAATCCTGTCTTTGATTTATAAAGCTGAAACTTTATTAAATGTAGGGGAGCACGGGGCACATTGGACCACCCCTATTTAAATCTATTAATATTCAACTCTTTTACTTCATATGGATACTCTTGTATGGCAGCATGGTACTAGTAACTAATTGTATCTATGCAGCCAAAAAACCCACATAGGAAATAGTAAGGTAACCATTTTGAGCAGATTTTTTGTTTTGAACTATTCAAAGTAATTTTTCCACATTGAAGGATTTTAAAATTTTATAAAGATTGAACTAGCAACTATAAATACTATATAGCTGTTAAAGGAAGGCAAGATATTCTTGTTTTTAAATTTCTAAAAATTATTAGCATATTTGTAGTCTGTATATTATTTTATTATTATTATCTGTCTTACTCTGGCACGGGGCACAGCGGACCACCTTCCAATGTGCATAAAAATATAAATTAGTTTATTACTTATATTAGTTTTAGTTAAATTTATAGATGCAAATATAATGTAAAGTATTAATGTTTCAAAATAATAATATCTTAATGTTATGATAAAATAAATAAAAATAATTATAAATTTCTGAAAAGAATAAATATTTGAATAGTAATATAATAATTATTGATATCTAAATTTAATAACTATTTGAATTATATAGCATTAATAAAAGGAAAAATATCTAGAAGAAATAGTAGAAAAATTTATTATTATTGTTAGTTTTGGAGATCATATGCGAAAAGCAAAATAAGTAGCTTAATACATTTTAGTTGAATTTATTCTACAAATATAAAGTAAATTAATTATACCTCAAAATAATAATTAAAAAAAAAAAATAATAATAATAAATATTTGAATAGTAGTATAATATCTTTTAATATTTGAATTTAAAAAAATATATCTGATTTATAAAATATTAATAAAAGAATAAAAATAAATATCTATTTCAACTTAATAAATTTTCTTAGTGGGATTTGATTTCTCATTCGTTTATTTTAATTTTTTTATTTTATTTAATGAAAATGCCTTAATTATATTTTTTAGACTAGAATAGTATGAGAAATTAATTTTAGAGAAAAAAAGAAAGTAATTTATAATAATTTAATATAAGCAAAAGAGGCTGGTTCACTGTACCGCGGTTATGGGGCAAAGTGGTCCACTTTGTAAGTGCTCACAATTTTTTTTTTTTTTTTTTTTCATTCATAATGTATTGGAAATATTATTATAAAAATTAATTAAGACATTTCAAGAAGAACTTAGAGATTGTTTGCTGTTTTTTTTTTTTTTCCCCAAGTACATTGCTTTTCTGTTTTTTGTGGAAAAAAAAATTGTAAAAGTGGTTCACTGTGTCCCGGTCACCCCTATGTTACAGAACTTGAAATAAATCCTCATAAAGCTTAAATCAGTTAATAAATAAATAATAATAATAAATAAATAAAAACTCATCATTTTTCATAATAATATATAATTGATAAATCTGAGACATGTTTATAAAATTTCTTGGAAACATTCTAAATAAATACATTTTATTTTAAATAGCAGTTCAGTGGTATGTTTCCTTTTCAGTAACTCTGTTGACCATTTTTGAAGAGAGGGATTTCTTTCGTGTTTTATAAAAATAATTAGTATAAGAGGAGCGCAAATATTCTTTGAGAGTAACCTAGTCTTTCGTCTCCGACAAAACATGTACGCGGCGACATTGTATTGGATTCAAAAGAAAAAAGCGTGAGAATCTATTATAAAATACTATTAGAACATTACATAGCTTTGCGCGGGTGCAAGACCGCCCAGCCAGAGCTACATGATATGTACTACACCCTACATCCCTGAGGCAGTGTGGCCGCCCTCTCATAAAAGTACCGGACATTTCCTTTCGCTGATAAAGACCGATACTAATTAGAGTCAGAGAAAGGATCTAGCACTCACGTTGACGTTGACGTTGCTTTCACAGGACTATTGCCTAAGTCACATGTCCATAGAGTCTCTTTTTTTCTTTAAAAATAATGAGATTCCTGTTATTTGCGAAAGTAATTCTTTAATTGATGAAAATAATCTTTATTTTATAACTTTTGCATTGAAAGATAGCATCTTTAAAAATTAAAACCTTTAGCCAAGGATTACTGTTTAACACATATCACACATAGATTAAACAGAATAATAGTATAGTTTTAAATGTCTATTTATATTTTTAATACTAAAAATAAAAATGCATTCAAATTATTGAAATAATTTCATGCCGGAGATGTAGATTTTATATCAATGGTTAGTTTATTTTCAACACTTTCTGGAAAATGCAAATAATAATAATAATAATAATAATAATAAAAAAACTAGTTGGCATAGGTGGACTCTGCTCAGTTCCCCATCATATTTATGTTCTCATAAATTTCTAGTGCGAGACATATTATAATCATGTTAAAAGAAATGAATTTGACCAAAGCTTGATTTAGTAGCAGAATGAAATCCCCGCCTAATAGGCTATCCACCGTTCACTTCGATATATTTATCTTATTCTAATCTATTAATTTATTTAATAAGGGTCAGTTCCATTGTTTAGTTTTCATGCTACTATTTCCAATGCAATAATCCTCAAAATTCATATTTATATGAAAAATTTACAATTTCGCTATGTTGATAAAATCGTAAATTACGAATAATTTACGAAATTTTCTTATTAGAATATTTGTATTCAAACATGTTCAAACAAATATCATAAATGTAATTTTGAAGTTGTCTAATGTATTTATGATTCTCAAAATGGAAGTTTATGTTCAATTTTGCCTTATTCTGACATGTTAAGTAAATCGTAAATTCCAAATAACTTACGAATTTTTTAAATTGTAAAAACCATAGTCTATGATATTCATGCCAGTATCCTAAATAATATTTAGAAAGTTGTTTGACATCTTTACGATGAAAATATCCCTCAAGATTGACGTTTATGTGAAATTTTGCTCTATTTTGCCATGTTAAGAAATTCGTAAATTTTCAATAACTTACGATTTTTTTTAAATCGGAAATCCATAGTCTATGATATTCATTCCAGTATCCTAAATAATATTTGGAAAGTGGTTTGACATCTTTACGATGAAAATATCACTAAAAATTGACGTTTATGTGAAATTTTGCCCTATACTGCCATGTTAAGAAATTCGTAAATTTCCAATAACTTGCGAAATTTTCAAAGTAGCATATTTATAGTTACTGATGTTCATTCCGGCATCAAAACTGATATTTTAAAACTGGTCTGACATTTTTACAGTAAAAGGTTTCCATTTAATGCACGTTTAAGTGAATTTTTGTCCTATTCTCCTCCCATGTTAAGAAAATCGTAAATTTCTAATAACTTACGAAGTTTTTTAATTCGAATGTTGCAAATGAATAGGGTTCTTGCCAGTGTCGGAAGTAATATTTTAAAACTGATTTGACCTCTCTGCGACAATTTGTTCTTGAGATATCGTGTACACAGACAAACAAACTAACGGACTAACACACTAACACACACCCATACAGACAGACACCATACAAATTTTGTCATTTTCACGCCTGAAAACGTGTAAAAAAGTAAAAAAAACCTAGGTCGAAAATTTTCACGATTACCTAAGTTCTCCATACCTATAGTATGATGGGCCACTAAAAAATAAAAAATTAAATGAAATAAAAAATAAGAAAAAAATAAATGAAAATAAAAAAATAATCATCCTTATTACAATAAGTTATTTATAATCTAATTTAAATTGTCTTAATGTTTCTTTTTTTAAATGTACAGCTAGTTTTAAAATACCATTTATGATAATAGCAAACAGGATTTAATATTATGCTTTTAAATTTATATATTTTTATTTATAATGAAAGGCTTTCTTAAAACTTTTCTTAAATCACTCTTAGAATTTCCATAATTTTTTATAATACGAGGAATTTCGCATAAATTTCTATTATTGAAATAGCATGGATTTGATTACATGAAAACTGAAATACAAAATTGACAACAGTATAATATCGTGGAAAACTGAGGCACAAAAAAATTACTGTAGCAAGGAAAAGGGTAGCCTACTGGATAGGGCATTTAAGTCTTCAATAGTACCAGGTGACCAGCGGAATTTATATTTCTTCTTATGAAAGGACTGGCTTAGAGTCCTGCGTGGTTCGAGTAAAC
This sequence comes from Salticus scenicus, assembly GCA_963930645.1. Taxonomy (NCBI): domain Eukaryota; kingdom Metazoa; phylum Arthropoda; class Arachnida; order Araneae; family Salticidae; genus Salticus; species Salticus scenicus. The sequence continues at coordinate 67,321,974 of OZ005660.1, read as the reverse complement.
TTGACTCGCAGCCGACCCGACCTGCAAAATGACTTTTGACCTTCAACCCGAAATGAATCTGCAGCTTCTGACCCGCCATATTGTTAAAATTGTGTTAGAAATAATAAGCTGAATAAAAGTTCTTTTACACAAACTACAATTATATTATTGAAGAAATCTTTCAGAAAATTCAATATTGCATAAAAATATTACAACAATGTATTAAAATTTATATTTAAAAAATCCACTGTTCCAAGTATTTTGACAGTAAAATAAGGAAGCAAATATAGGTTGGAAAAAAAAATGTTTTCCATATAAAGCTTTAAACGTTAAGTATTAATATTTAGGTAAATGTAGTTAAATTCATGTTATCAGTCATGTCTTTAAATTACTAGGAAGGAAGACAATGTCATCCAATTTCTTCATTTAAAAGTTTAGATTCATAAGTGAAGCATAAAACAATCTTCGAAGAAAACATTTTGAGAATAAAAATTATTGCAAATTTTACCTGCATCTGACCAGCAAAGCAGGTAATAAGCGATTATACCTGTCCCGATGCGTTTCTCTCTTGTGATTAAATGGGTAGAAAGTATTGCTACCAAGAATATAAAAAAATTTCACAGAGGAATAAAATCCATATGAGTTTGAGTTGCTTTTCCCGCTCAAATTCATGAGAAAATGAACTTTGCTTAGCTCAAGTTTACAATTTAAAAAACGAGCGAAATTCAGCTCAAAACTGAAAAAGTTTTAATTAAACTCATGAACGCGGTCCTGCGCAATACTGATTTAAAACAACGGAACCTCTAAATGATAGAATTTGTCTCCTATTAATAAGTTCTTATGCGCATAAACAAACGTATTGAAAATTTGAGAATAAAAAACCATGCAAAACAGTGGGTACACTATTCAGAAGTGTTTGCTAAATAAATTTTTACTACAGTTAAATTAATAAGTTAAAATTAAGAATTGTCAGTTAATAAGTTTAATTAAGTATAAAATTAAAAATAATTTTCATGGTAATTGGTAATTTTAGAAAAAAAAGGGAAATTACCAATGAAAGTGTTCAAAGAGGATAAGATCTATTATTAAAAAAAAAAAAAAAAAAAAAAAAAAAAATGTACGTAAAAATGAACTTTTAGTGAACTTCGCTCGTTTTTAAAAATGAACTTGAACTGAACGCGTTCATTTCTTTCAGACATGAGTTTGAGCGCGAACTAACTCATTTTTTACACGATGAACTTGAGTTTGAACTAGTTCGTTTTTTTCGTGAACTTGCACAACACTGCAATAAAATGGTATCTTATTTGTTTACAAAGTATCGGCCACGTGTTCGGCAATTTTACCTACGGTGACGTCACAGGAATATTGTCCATTGTAAGCTTCTTCCAACGATGCTAGAATATGAGCGATTTTTTTTTTTTTTTTAAAGAAATAATCGACTGTAGTTAAAATAGTGTCTGCGATATTACCGTTTTCAGATTTCTGTGACAATTTAATTTTGCTGTTTTCACATATTGCAGGGAATGTGTCGCTCCATTAAATCTAAATATTTTGATGATACTGGTGATATGGAATTTCTTCTGTTCTTTCGAAATAAATGCTTAATTTTTTGAGGAGCATTAATTGAAACTTCAGAAATTCAGCATTTTTCAAGATTTGGACATTTTCCAATATATTCGAAATGACTCGCAAAGAGTTGTAGATAGGACAGGGTTTTTATTTTGATTTGTGCTCCACAAGAGATCTTGTATCACTTCCTAACAAATGTTGCCAGCAGGGCCAGCTAGACTATGTTAATAGGAGGGGCAAATATTTTTCTAGTAGCTGGGGACATTTCTTTGATTTTTTTTTTGAGGGGGGGAGGAAAAAGAATGCAGCTTCTGATATATCACAAATAAATAATACATTTTATATGACATAAACATTTCTGGCTTTTTTATTGCGCAATATTTATTATGATGATTTATTTATACTGACACAAATTCATTTACATTAACAATTTTTTTCAAGTATAAAAGAGGCATATAATATGAAAACACATGGTAAAAAGAGAATATAAACTGACTAATTGTAAGTATTTGAAAACTTTGGATATTACATGATTATTTTCGATTTTCTAATATCACTGCTCGGCAGTGTTGCCAGATGAAAATTTAAATTATCCCTACTTAATGGAGAAAAAAATCCCTACATTCCCTACGTTAAAATATTTTTACCCTACAAAATACCCTACGATTCAAAACTATAAATAGAAATTATATAAAATCATATTGTTATTATTATTTTAATATTTTCTAGCATTTAAAGGAAAAAAAAAAGATCCATTCTTATTAATATACACATAAGTTGATTGTGGAAACAAACGGACAAATAAAAACAAGTATCTAATATGTGTATACAAATGTATATTCGTGAAAACTCAGTAAATAAAATGGACTATGTTTCTATAATTTGTTTAAATTTAATACTGTAAGCTCTTCATTCTATTAAAATTTTAAATCAAACAGCTAATCTCCTTTGACATGTTTTCGCATCAAATTTACCTAATAAATTTAATTTAGTAATAAATAATCAATGTTAAACCAGCAAATATTGACTTGATAGGTACCTTACTCCGACTCCTTAGGGGGTGTGGCTACACGAAATGGGTGGTGTGAGCACATCAAAGAGAAATGAAAAGACTAATTTACAGAAAGGAAAACGAAAGACAACGCATTCTGACGTAAAACAAAATAAAATACATTTTTAGATCAGTATAATAGATTTACGATTAAGATTTTGTACTGCACAATATATTTTATTTGAGGGGTGGGTGTATACAAATTACAAATAACATGACAAATGGCATTTCCAGGAAATTTAATTTTAACATGTACATGAGTTATTGTCCAATTTATTTTAAAACTTTGATGTTAATTATATCAAAATATTAAATAAATGTTATATATTTTATTAAAATTATATAATAAATTTACCATTTCGGAATAATAATAGTAATAATAATAAAAGGGAGGACATATTAAAGTATGCAAATTTTCCAACTATTATAATTTACGCTGGCGCAATCATAATAATGCCCATTTTTCTCTCTTACTAATTTTCTTGAGTAATTTTCCCCAGTATGTAGCTAATATTAAATAGGAAGAAAACAACTCTTATAAGAAATTAGTAGAAGTACGAGAAGTACAGGGCGGTACTAATAATACACTGGAATAAATTATAGGTGTTGGCAACTCTGAGTTATGAGATGTTTCATTTCGCATCAGTCAATGTATCAGAAACAAGGTATTGTAAGCAACTTTTTTACAGATAAGTTTAAATATTTTTGCATTTTTAAAAAGAATTTTATCATTTTCATTAGATGGTAGAAAAATCTCTACAAAACAGAATTAAAAAAAAAAATTCCCCCTACGCCAAAAGCATAGCTAAAAAACCCTACTGTAGGGAGAAATCCCTACATCTGGCAACACTGCTGCTCGGAATGAAAATTGCCCGCCAACAAATATTTTTGCAAATTCTTATGTAAAATGATCTCCTGATCCCGAATATGACGCCCATTTTACCCTATCACCCACCGTTTTTTAGGGACGGCCCCCTAATTTTATCACTTTTCGGTGATTTTATGGCAATAAAATTGATTTTTAAGAGGGGGGGAGGAGATTATTTTAACTGTTAAATATCTTCTGAGGTGGTACAGAGTTGGAAAATTCTAAAACATGAACATTTGCGGCAAAGGGAATATTTGGGGGGGGGGGGGGATTTACCACTGAAATTATGTATAATTTTATGTATAATTTTATGAATATTTTTTTAATCTGTTATTAATGTTTTTTATTAAACACTAGCTGTTACCCGCGACTTCGTTCATGTGAAAATTTTGATGTGTATGTGTGGGAACTGACGGTTTGATCATAATATGTAATGAAATGAAACCTTATCATTGTGTTGCTGTGCAAAACAGAGTCTGATAAAGTACACTAAAAAAAATTTGTAACTCATTGAAAGCCAAAATAAAATGCCAAAATAAATAAATAAAAGTTATCGCCAACATGGCGATAAAAATTTAAAATTCGTCCATAGGGATTCTGTACTAAAGCAGTACTGCGTTGTGGAAGTATAAAAACTGGGTCGTCAATTATGAATTTTATTTCGAAACCTTTCTTTGTATGATTTTAGTTCACTATTGCACAATATTAATCTGGTTCTAATAATAATTTTGTGACTGGTTAATTAAAATTTTAACTATGTGATGAAATTCATATAATATTTATGAGTTTCAAATTTATTATTATTATTATTATTATTATTATTATTTTACAAATAAAGGATTTTTTTTTTTTTTTTTTTTTTTTTCATTTCCCGGCGAATTGTTGAATAATATTTTAGTTCTTAAACAATTTTGGACGGCTTTGCCCGCTTCGCTGGCAAACTCTTTTCTATATGCTTTATGAAAAAAAAAAAAAAAAAAAAAAAAAAAAAAACTGAAATCGGTCAAAAGCTTGCTCTCAAGTTATTTCCTATATTTATTTGATTTAATCAATCAACCGTAGAATGACAGCAATTTCAAGCCACATATAATATTACAATATGCTATGATCGGCAACTTCTATCGCATGAGACAATTATTATTTTGTGGTTATATATACTTCATGCTTAGTTAATAGTAGTTGGTATATAGAAAAATAAATAAATTAGTATGTAAACTTGATCATGGTACAGCCTTAATGCCCTTGGCGACTTTTAAATTTTTGTTGCCGTTTTAGACCAAAATATAATTTATGCGATTATTGTTCCTATACGCAAGCGAAGTGTGACGTCACTGACCGTCCGTGGATGCAAGAAAATGATTTCCTCTGTCAATCGCCCATTGGATTTTTAAAAAAAAATGATTAAAAATCGAAGAAAATTATTTCCCGATTTTAATCCCCATATTTGGATACACATATGTATTAGTTATCATGTGCATGTGTTAGATTGAGTTATTTTGCTGTCAAATTGACAAAATTTTAATTTTAAATTTCAAAACTCTGTCGTTCTTGGCGCTTATTGTATTTGGTGATCAAAAACGTAATACGAAAGAAAATATACATGCCAGATGTATATTTTCGTAATATGCATTGTACGAAATATTGTTTCATATTATTCATTACTGTCTTAAAATAAGTTGTCAAAATAACCATGATTTTTGAAAGGAATTAAATTATGTTCGCCAAATAATTTGGCGATATTTTATTTTTCTACCAAGGATGACCGATATCAAATCTATTCCGCTACAACATATTAGTATCTTATATCAGATACTTTATTTAGACATTTGAAAACAAATTTGACTTCAAATTATGATATAGTATTTATCATTTCCCTTTTAATCAATATATTAGTTGGATATTTATTGTGTTAATATCATCCTTTGAAATTAAATGTTTGTGTTTTCAATCGAATATGGAAGTTTGCCATTTTTTTTTCTTCTAGAGTTTTGAAATTAAAAATTCAAATTTTGTCAATTTTACAACAAAAATAACTTAATCTAATGCATGGACATGATAATTAATACAAATCTATACCTAAATATGCGGATTAAAATCGGGAAATATTTTTCCTCGATTTTTAATAATTTTTTACAAAAAATCCAATGGGCGTTTAACATAGGAAATATTTTTCTTGCATCCACGAACGGCCAGTGACGTCATCACTTCGCTTGCGTATTTCTTTCTATCTTTTCCTTGGCGAAAAATGTCCGATCTACTTCAGCATCAAAATTATAAAAAATTGTCAAGAATTATCAATAAGAAAATACCTTTACCATAATGCTGAATTAACTTTTATGCCAAGCGTGTTTCATCCGCCATACTAAAAAAAAAAAAAAAAAAAATGTGAAGTTGAGGTATATAAAAAAAATGCTGTGAAATAAAATTCAGAAGAAATATGTTAGATTTGTAATATTACTATTTTATTTTAAAATTATAATGTGTCATTTTCTCATCGACCAATTTAAGATTTAGTAATTTCTTATTTTTCGCATGAACGCATATTTCATTTTATGCTGAAAACAATAAATAAATATATCTCGTAAACGTTTTTTGGCAACAATTAAAAATTTAAATGGCTTATATTAAGTCAATATAAGTCAATAAGTTTATTATTTTCATATTTTAATTAATTTTAAAGATTTTTTCAATTTTTTTTTCCTAAACCATCCCTGACCTATAAGGAAAAAAACAAAAAAAAAAAAAGAATGATTGAAATCGGTCAAGCCGTTTACGATTTTATAAATAACATACAGACAAACATTCATTTATATATATATAGATTTTTGTTTTTAGGTGCCAAGTTAATTATTTTTCATTCTCCAAATCAAATTCATGGTCATAAAATTACCGAACAGTGATAAAAATTGAGGTAGGGTGGTGTCCATAGAAAATGGTGGGTGATTGGGCAAAATGGGACCCATGTTTGGATTCAGGAGGTCATTTTACATAAGAATCAGCACAAATGGTATAAGTGCTAGATTTTTTTTTCTTTAAACAGTGCAGTGTATTTGGTCTCGCTCAGTAAAAAATTATGCTTGAAATGAATCGAACCCAGTTCGGAGAGCTGAACCATAGCTTCTTAATAGTAGTGTGTTGTGTTTTTAATATCTTTGTAGAGAAAATTACAAACTTCTATTTTTATTTATAATATTGTTTCTATTTTATTTACTGTATTTGAAGGTATTTAAATTTGGTAAAAAAATTAGTAGGATGTAAAGATTTATTAATATCAACAAAAAAGAAGAATGAAAGAAAGAAGAATATATTTAAAAAAAGTAAGACAGTAACATTTTCTATCATTTTTAATTTATAAATAATATGTGAAAATCTATTGAAAAAAAAAATAGAAATAGAAATCATATATATATATATATATATATTTATTTATTTATTTGAGTGGGTTAAAGCAGATTAACTCCGATAGGGTCCTAGCCCGTATTTACACGAGTTTTTGAATAAAAATAACCACGGAAAACTCTGGACAGCTAAGTCGATGAGTCAAATCCGGCCTCACAGTCTTCTAAGTTTGAGAGCATAATTTTAGGCTCTAAAGGAAAGTTTGTTTTTAATATCTGTCAGGGAGGGAACACGGACGCAGAATTCATACCGGTAATTGTTTAAGAAAATTCGCTACCTATAATATCGTTGATTTAAGGAGTAGAAAATTTTCTTACATTGATAGTGGTAGGAGTTCTTCGCCCGTGTTCCATCCCTGATCTGTTTATAGAAAAAATTACAAATTTTTGTTTTTATTTATAAAGTAGGCTAATGTTTCATTCACTTTCAAGATATTTCAATAATATAAAGAAATTAGTAGGATTTAAGATTCAATAATAATAAACCCTCCATTATAAAAAAAAAAAAACGCTTATGCTTTGATAAAAAGCTAAATTTAAGCAGAAATTGTGTTAATTTTCCACATCTTTTCGTTACTGTTAAATTTCACAAAATACAGTTAAATTTCGCTTTGTTACCTGTGGTACTAATAGCTATAATGATAAAGCCGGTAATTTTTTTTTTAAATATCTAAATTCAGTCTTAAAAGCGATGAATTCAAATAGTAATTATAACATTCTAAACAATAACCTGAAGGTGATTGAATACTTCAAGGTTTACTTACATAAGTACCTATTATTTTGAAAATTTGTTTGGCGGCATTCCAAACGATTTGGTAATAGAAGTTTTTGAAAGCAAATGTGAGGAATTAAGCAATTATTGAAATTGTGAAAAAAATTACTGGATTAATCTTATTAAGTGTATTTGTGAAAATGTTTTGTTTAACGGGAAAGATTACTTTTTACAGACGAGGGGAATTCCAGTGGGAACAAGTTTTTCGTGTGCTTTCACAAATTTATATATATATATATATATACACACACACACACATATATATTTATAAGTATTACTTTTTTCAGGTATATTGTTTTTAAGATTGTTTTTAACTGTAATAGGTTCGAAAATATTTCTGGGAAATATATCCTAAAGATTTAATTTTAAACCATACAGACACAGACAAAATTTCCTTCCTAGATCTAAATATAAAGAAAAATGGCTTATATGATTATTTGATAAAAGGGAAGATTTTAATTTTAAAATAAACAGTCTCACTAATTGGTTTTCAAATATAAGTAGAAAAGTTTTGAAAAATATTATGTTCGCACAGTTTAAAAGAATTCACACTATATGCAATAACGATAATGATTTAAAAATAGCTTTTGAAGATCTAAGAAAAACCTTGCAAATTAACTGTTACCCGTCACAATTTTAAACCGAGTATTTCCAGTGTTTTCTCTTTCGGTTTGTTCAATTTCCTCCTTCAAGGGCGATATTTAAATACCAACGAGTAGGCCCGTCGGCCGAAGAGGGTTTGTTTATCAGGCAGGGGAATTTATTTTAATTATTTTATTTACTTTCTTGTATACATTCTGTAATTATTTATATTATTGTACTTTTTATGTAAATTAATTTGATGTATTTTTATACCCTTTTTAGAATTTTTTGAATAAGGATAGTTATTAGCTAATTGCTAAATTTCTTTCAGAAACTTCTCTTTTCCCCCTACACTGAGGGGCCTCGATGATGAAGATCACTGCGTTTTTTGAGGTTTTATTTAATTTCATTCATCTGTTAATTTATTTCTATATTTAAGATTTGTATTGCTATTTGTATTATAACATCCCTGAAAAACACTCCCTTTTCTCATACCACTATATTTTTAGAGTTAATCTCTCCAAATGTTGTTACGATTAAATAAGACTTAAATTACTCTAGAACATTATTGGTGTGAAAAAAAAAAAAAAAAAAAAAAAAGGCGGGTACAAAAAATTGTACGGTTCATAATGAGATGGTTGGCAAGTATATTAATTTAGCATTAAATTGTAGGAAAGGCATATTAGGTTTAACATTCACTATAAAAAACCAATTTTTGTCAAATCACAGCAATCTAGTTATTACCATTTACTTCATTTTAATGAAAACTGAATTCTATAGTTATGGAATATTTTTGAAAGTCCTGAATATAAAAGATTTTAGCTGTAATAAAATTTAATGATCGACAAAAGTGTAGTAAAATTAAATAAAATAAAATAAAATTTTATGAAAAAGATAAACATTAAAGCAAAATATAAGAATTCAGGTGGCCAAAGCCTGTGTTACAGAAATAAATGATTTGATTGTTTTATATTTAAACATAAAAATAAATAAATGTTTTACTAACATGGTTATGGGAAAACATTTTTAATTAGATGAGATATATAAGAGAATTTCATGTCTGGAAGAACAAACTTTGTTCTTGTATACATTGTTACAGAGAGAAAATCCCAACCTACAAAAAAAAAAAAAAAAAAAAAAAAAATCGGAAAAAATCACATCCCTGTTTGAGTGGCAATTTTATTTACAAATATCTATAATGTGACTGGAAATCATATCCTAAAACCGAGTCTCCCCCCCCCCCCCCCAAAAAAAAAAAAATAAAAAATAAAAATAAAAATAAATAAATAAATAAATAAAATAAAATAAATAAACCTGGTTTTTGCCAACCGTCTTAAACTATACTTAAAGAAATACCTCCCAGACACCACATTGCTAATACACAATTTCTTTTGCGAATCTCTGTACAGAAACCAGTACATAATTCTGTTTGTACTATTTTAATAGATGAACTTAAAAGTTTCCAGACGTTCTAAAAGTATTACTAAAAGTACAGCGAGACGATCCGAAGTTAAAAACACTTTTCAAGTTTGCTGGAAAACGTTAAAAACTTAATATCTGAATTTTAAATTTTAAACAATAAAATACTAAACCATATATTTCTGCGTAATTCCACCCAAAAATCTTTCCAATAAATAAAGAAAAATCATAAATAATAGTAAATACTTTAAAATACATTAGCAATTCAAATTGCGACTGAATAACAAAGTTTTCTTTTCTTCATATAAGCAGAGAGCAAAGAATGCAGAAAAGCAAAGCAAACCGATCCCACAAAAATTGTGTGATAAAATATACCCCATTGTGTTTAAATCTGTTTCTAAATTAAAGCATATGATTTTTTTTTTCCATTTCTCTAATTTTGAAAGTTTGCTCTCTGGAAGAAAAATCGAAAGTGTAAACCACGGATTACAACAAACACGACTTTCCGCTCCAGTGACACGCCAATTTTGAAACGACATCGCCGCCACAGGACTTCACCGTCGGCGGCTAGAAGCAAGCTCAGGCACATGCCAAACGGTTCTAGTTCATATTTACATCGCTCGCAACCACAAGGGCGCATGCGATTTTACTATGAATGAAGCAAAGTAAGGTTTGCGAGTGCACGTTTGTTTATTTGGGTATTTAATAAAAGTTACATAGATAGATCGGTGTCATTCAAATAATATTTCAAAATTGTAATTACGTGTAATTACATTCAGAGTTTATCAGAACTCTTGTAACATATGTTAGGAGATGATGGAGAGATCTTGTCGAAAAACACACATAATAGAAAACCTATTCCATCTCCAACAGTTAGGAAGTTACAACGGATGGAAGAAAAAATATCCAAATATTTAAAATTTTCTTAAATCGCTGCACAAAATATGAACACTTATTTAAAAAAAAAAAAGATGTCCCTAAGATGATATCGTTTTTATTAAAATATCTAGATTTAATGGTGATATGTAATACATGCAGAAATGCCAACCTAATCCAGCAAATTGTTAGTACCGCCCCTTTTTCTACACCACTTAATTTTTAGAGTGATTCTCTTCGAATTTATCTGCGGTGAATTAAGAACAAAAGTTCTCTAAAAATTTATTGGTGTATGAAAAAGGGCGGTACTAACAATTTGCCGGATTAGGTTGGCAGCTCTGTACATGGCTGAAACATGCAAAAAAGGAAAAATCAAATTGTCACAAACATCTGAAATTTGTGTGGCAAATACTGTTTAAATTATTTTCCATCATTTTTCTACCAAATTTTTCCCATTCTATCAGCTTTCAAAAAAGCCTATATTAAACCATATGGGTGTTCTAGTTCAGCAAAATTAAATTATTATTATTATTTAAATAGATTTTTGAATTTCACGCTTCACCAAAGAGAGGCTCCACCCTAAGGTCCCACCCCTGGGTTTTATTTCATTTTTGATTGAATTTATACATGTGAACTTAGACATCATTCATTACATGAACAGTAACTGTCAGTTATTTGTATCATAACATTATAATGTTCATTTTTTTTTGTATTTTAATTAAAAATCAGTCAGTAATAAAAGAACTATTCTAAATAAAAAAAAATAGGAGGGTATTTCAATTTTTTCCGTAAACCATACATTTGAATCTATTCAGGAGTATTTTTAGCCCCGCCTCTATTTCGTACCACATTGTTTATGAAATTTTTTCTCCAATATATAACTTCGATAAAATAAAAAAAAATTACATTAAAAAAATTAGTTGTATGGAATAAAGGCGGGGCTAAAAATACTCCGGAATAATTAAAATGTTGGTATCTATGGTAAAACACAGACAAATAATGTGTTATTTGAATCATAGATACCAATACTTTAATTTATGCCGGAGTAATTTTAGCCCGCCTTTATTTCGCACCACTTTATGCATAGAGAACTTTCTGCAATATATAACTTCGATAAAATAAGAAAAATTTATCCTTAAAAAGTAAGTGGTATGAAAAAAAGGCGGGCTAAAAATACTTCGGAATAAATTAAAATGCAGGTATTTATGATTTTAATGAAGCAATGGAAGACAGGAAATATCACTGCTCCACATGAAAATTGCCTCTGACACCATTTCAGCATATTCTTATGTAAAATGACCTCCTGAATCCGAATATGACCACCATTTTGTCCAGTCACCCACCGTTTTCTAGATACACCCCCTCCCTTATTTTTATCATTGTTTGGTGATTTTATACCCATGAGTTTGATATGTGGAGGACAATGATTACAGTGTGTTACACGATATCGGTACACATAAAACTGATAGCTATTAGTTACAGTATGTTGGCAGTGTATATCTTATGTTTCTATCACGTCTCGTTTTTGAGGTATAAGTCATTATTTAGATAGCAAATCTGCATTTTAATAAACAAAAGGGCGGTATTATGTCTTCAAAGAGGCGGTTTTTCACACCACAGCAAGAGAATAGCTACCTTGCCATAAACAAGCAAAAATTTGTGAAAAGGCGTGGCTTACGGTACAAGAGAAGAATATATCCGATCCTAATATGTTAAGTCTTTCTTCATAAGTATTAAATATCTTTTTCTAGTTTTTCGCTGCTAAAATTCTATTTTAACCCTGTTACACTTTTTTTCGCATTTCAATATTCAAGAGTACGTACACCTCTAGTTAAATATCATGTTTTAGAAAACACGGTACAGCGAAACTGATTGCATGAAACAGCAATTATGCATTCGACAATCGTTTTATTATTATTATTATGAATATTTAATAATTTTAAAAAGATTTTTTTTACCATAAATTTTCTGTTTAAATTTTGTTGTGACATATTTGCATTTGGTTACTGTACCGTTTGTAAGCTTTGTGTTATTTAAAATTTATCCCATAATGTAACATAATAAAATATCAAATTTCTATTAAAAGTTTTTAAATACAGAATCAAATTGTGAAAAATTGCTTTATTATCATTATTATTATTTTTTTTTAAAGTTTATAAGATCTATTATTGGAACATAGCTCAATAGTATTTATTTTCAATTTCCTAATCACGAAATCAAAGTCACAGTTATTATGGAATAAAAATTTAAAACAAAGGAATTGTCTTATTACTTTCAAATATATAGATATTGATCTTACAGAATCCTGAAATTTCATTTAAAAGACTTTAAACGTCTAAATTTAAAAATTCAAAATAAAATAAATTAATCTAAATGCTTTTAAAGTTGAAACGGGAAGATTACAAAATATATGAAAATTGGCATTTGTGTTTTGAACGTTTTGGTGCGGCAGATATTAAAAACAATATTTTTATGATGAGCTGAACCTGAGCTTAAGAGAGGGCGGATCCAGCTATTTAGCACGAGTGATATCACCTGACTAAAACCAGAATAAACAACATTTTAATTTATTCCGGCGTATTTTTAGCCCACTGTTATTCTTTTTTTCTTTTCTTTTTTTTTTTTTTTCAAATTTCAACACTAGCTACAGTACGCTTACGTCCTATTTACATTAAGCCTTGATATGGAAGCTATGTTGCTGTTTTTCGATGCTGCGAAATTTACAAAATATATTTGTGTTAATATACTATACAGATAGAAGAATAATTATATAATATCAACAAATCTTCTTTAATCAATATGCTTATATACATTACTGTATGGAAATGTTTATATATGAATATTGTATTTATTTTTAATGAGAGATATAAACACAAAATACTAAAAAAAAAAGAAGAAAATGTGTTATAAATTTTTATAAATCAAGCAAAATATATATGCATACTTGCCAACCTAACCTGTAACATTGTTAGTTCCCGCCCCTGTGTGTACACAATTTAATTTTTAGAGTAATTAACTTCAAATACATTTACGATTAACTCATTGAGCGCCACGCGAATTCTTATGGAAATCCCATTCAGGCCACACGTGCTGCTTAGAAGCGTGTTATGTTTATCGAGTTTCAATAAACCCCATTAGGCCTTAACGATATAATCCTATAAAAATCCTATTAAAAAAAAAAAAAAAAACGTGAAGTAAATTTTAAATAAATTGTCAGTAATTCCTTAAAACTATGTAAGTTCTGTAGTTTTATATCATATTTTACACTGCCGGCTGACTTAGCCTAAATGGAAAGATCAGTGTCAGCCACCGATGGCTGACACGGCTCTAAAAAGACTGATGTGAAAAAAATGTACGGAAAGGGGCGGGACCAGTAATCTTCCGGGATAGGTTGACAAGAATGTATATACGTAGAGCAATGCCAGAAAATGTTCTTTATTTTTCATGAACCAGATGAATGGTACTTTTTTTCTGAATAGTCTATGTATTAAATATAATGCTGCTTTAAATACCCTTTAAATGAAAAGTTTTATTACATAAAATAATTTTCTGGCACTCTACAGCTCCCAAATGACACACAATACAAAACCCCGCTTTTTTCCAGTGTTTAAAGGGTATTAACGTTTAATATGCTTTATATTCGTTTTGATCTTTCCTTCTCCTCCTTATCTTCTTCTTTTTTCCTTAAAAAAAAAGAGTTATGTAACATTTTAACCTTTTCAAGTGAAGATTTAGATTAAGGGTAGTCAGCCTTTCTACACCCACCGTCCACTTCGGTATCTGTGTTAAAGTGTAGAATTTTAGAACATCCCATTAAGTAGTAGGATTTGTTATTTTGCATATTAGTTTGTTACACATTATAAAATATAAAAGCAAAAGAATATCGTGGAGATTTATGTAAAAGTTTTTAATAATGTCATGAAAAAAAAAAAAATAATAATTAATTAAAAAAATAAAAAATTAAATAAAAAAAATCTGTTTTAATATTTAAAAAAAGTCAATTAAAGAAAATGAAAGTACTGCAGTATCAGAACAAACTCCCATTGTCACTGTGAAACGGCCGTGGAAGCAAGTTGAGTGCCGCCGTTTCAGACAATTATACGGCAGCTTGAGTTAAAATAATTTTGAATTTTCAAACAAATTTAAAACCATTCATCTTTTTTTTTTTCTTTTGATAGATATTTTAATATCTATTCAAGCTATTTAATTTTCTTCGTATGAAGTGAACTATCTGATGTTTAATCAATAGAAACCAATCAAAATCTTTTAATTCATAAACTAACTCAGAATATTCTGTGAATTAGTCATGTTTTTTATTTTATAATTAACATTTCTGAAATTTTTTTCCGGTGTGAAACTTAATAAATAATGTATACTGGGTGGTAGATCGTGATTTATATTTTCTAAATGTATAGACGGACCCCTAATACATTTTCACGTGTAACTCTATTTAAAATTGATTTAAGGTATATAAATAGGTATGTTTTTCGAACCGCCTTGATCTCAGAAATCTGAATATGAAGTGAGAAATAGAGGTTGCCATTGAAGAAAATGAAGTTAATGCCAGTTTTAATATGTAGACGACCCTTTAGGCGAAATTTAACTATACCGTTATAAACTAGACGTTATTACAAATCGATCGGTACCAGTCAAATGTTTCTACGATAATTTACGGCGAAATTAGGTGGTGGTCGGGGGGGGGGGGGGGGGGGGGGCGTTTTTTTTTTGGGGTGACTGTACATAAAAAATGGTGCGTGTTAGAGAAAAAATACTTCTATGTACTTATTCAGCGATACGTGTAAGTGAATAAACAGGCAAAATTGAAGAGTGTACCTAAAATTTACTTTTTTTTGTAACACAGTGTTATTTTAACCGTTAAATGTCTCCTGACCTGAGGAGCTACAGACGTAAAAAGTTCTAAAACACGAACTTTAGTAGTAAGGAGGAAATTTGAGGGGATTTGTGCCCAAAAAACAAAAGAAAATCCAAAATAAAAACAATCTGTTTCTGTTTCTTTTTTTTTTTCGCAATATTTCTTTTTTTTTTTTTTTACATATTCCAGCTTCTAGTTTGCCATTTTCCAACCAAAACACCCCAAATAATAAAAATTATGCAATGAAATTTTTTTCAAAATGTTGCCGGGTGGATTAAAGTCTCAAAGCCCTTGCAAGAAAATTTGACTAATTCACAGTACGACATTTGCTTTTAATAACTAACACGTTAAATGTTTTGGGCAGTAAAACATGAACAGTAAAACCTCCGCTTTGACACATGTTAAAGGTCATTGCACTTCTCTTTGTAGTCGTCAGTCGTTATCTACCTTTAGTACACATTTTGCAATAAGAGAGTGAACTTTATGGTATTCTCGACGGTGGTGATCTTGTGTGGTGATCTTTAACACGTGTCAATTGAGGATATTTTACTGTTCATGTTTTACTGCCCAAAACATTTAACGTGGGAGTTATTGAAAGCAAATGTCGGATATCTATCCGTCTGACCTCATCTGGCGACCGTTAGAGAGACTGACAGTTATCCGGACAGAGAGAGAACAGATTCACTAACTCAAATGGTAATCACTCTGAAAAATTGTTAACCTTCCAGTGAACGTGCATATGGGAGCGATACACTAGAGACGAATTTCGTTGTATATGTGAAAGCCAGAGAACATTTAGAACACTTTTCCTTGGCTATTATCTCAGTATATATTGATGTATTTTAAATTTTGAGAAATTAATATGGAGCTATATATATATTTGCTATTTGTATTTGAGAAATACGAGCAACCGTTCAACTGCCTTTTTGTTATACAGGGTGATTATAATTAAAGTTACGATTTCAAAACGCTATAATTTTAAAACTACCCATCGGAGCGATTGGATACTTTACCAGAGCAATCGTGAGGCAATGAAACTTTGTTTGGCAAAAGGAAAGTAAAAAAAAAAAAAAAAGTTCTGCAATGTGCCGTTGATTATCCGTAAAGTATTTGTTTCCTGAAACTCCTCTTTTTCTCTTTTCACTATGACTGTTTCTGCTGTAAACACGTATTCTTGTCTTTTTGCCAAAAAAAATTGTAGTAAACCCTTGAAGTCTGTTGTTTTCTGCTATTCCATTGTGTTGCTAACAACATTCCTGTGTCCATTTAGGCGTTTCCCCTGACATTACCCTGACAGCGCCATCTGTAGGAACATGTTGGAACTACTTTTTTCCTATCTGAAACAAAATTTCATTGCCTCACGATTGCTCTGTAAAATATCAAATCGCTCGGATGGGTAGTTTTAAAATTATAGCGTTTTGAAATCGTAACTTTAATTATAATCCCCCTGTATATATATATATATATATATAGAATACTAGCAGGCTTTGCCCGCTTCGCTGGTCATTATATTGAAATGAATCCCCAAAACAGCATATCATTGATAATAATAAAATATCTTAAAAAAAAAAAAAAAAAAAAACATTGAAATCCGTCAAAATCTAATTTTAAGTTGCCCAATGCCTTCGGCAGTCCCTTACCTGCTTTTTACTCCCCCTCCCTCGCGGTTACAGTTGAAAGTTTTACAAAATCTCATCAAAGTGCATATTTCGCACACTTAATTAACATTCACACACCAAAATTCGCCATTCTTAGGTAATTTGGACGGATTTAAGCTTCAAAATGTGGTTTTTGCCCCGCCCGCCCCAAGAGGAAGGAGGGGCGGGGGTAAATTTCCAAAATTACTTTATATTTCATGTTGCATACACATACCTGACCGACACATAAAAAAAAATTGAGATCATGAAATTATTTAAAGCTGAGCTATGCTTTAAAACTTTTTTTTTTTTAATGTCTCCTCCCGTTCTTAAAGGAGGGAAGGAGGAGTGAATTTCGCAAAATCTCTTCCTACTATGAGTTAGATACATATAATCGTCCCTTACATAAAAAATGCCCAACCTTAGATAATTTAGTGCAGCGTTACACATGAATACATGTTTTTGCCCCCCATTCACCAAAGGGCGGTAGGGTGGAATTTCATAAAATCCCTTTGTAGTGTGTGTTCAGTTCGATTTCCTCGTGTGTTGAGTACCCTTCTTCCAAAATCTTTTCCCTTCCCTCCCCCCTTAAAAATCCAAAATTCCAAAATCGCAGAAAATAATTTTTTTGTACTGATGTCTGGTCTTTCCATCTGCAATTTCTTCACCGTTAAGTAATTTGGAGCCGAGTTAAGCCTTCTGCCCCCCAAGGAGACGGTGTGGGGGGGTATTTTGCAAAATTCCGTCATAGTTGGGGGTCAGGCTCCGAAATCCAACCTGGTCACTAAAATTTGCGACCCTCTTTCACACAGAATCGTCATGGCAGTGTTGAGTCAGTGAATCATTGAGTTTACTCTTTTATATGTACAGATTTGTTTATATTTTTTATGGACTACTTGGCTTAAGGTTGTTGTCACAAAAATAGAGTCCTTGGCGAAAAATGTCCTATTTACTTCAGTATTAAAATTAAAAATATACCCAGGATTATCAACTAATAAAGCTCTTTAATACAGATCTGAATTAGCTTTCATTTTCTTATTATTTAATTTTGATAATGACGTTATGTTGTCATGTGCCTAAGCAAATTTAATATGTATTATTTTTTTTATTATTATTCGCGTGAAATATTTTTTGGCAACAATTAAAAATTAAAATAAATTATTTTAAAATTTTATTATAGAAGAAATATTTATATTATACAGAAGATTAATTAAAAATTTACATTTTTTCCGGTATAAATAGTAGCCTATGTCTTATTCCAGACTATTACCTATCTCTATACAAAATTTCATCCAGATCCGTTTAACCGTTGTGGTGTGATTGAGTAACAAACATCCATCCAAACTTTCGCATTTATAATATTAGTATAGATTATAGTTATCGTGTGCATGTGTTAGATTGAGTTATTTTGCTATCAAATTGACAAAATTTTAATTTTAAATTTCAAAACTCTGTCGTTCTTGGGGCTTATTGTATTTGGTGATCAAAAACGTAATACGAAAATATGTATGCCAGATGTATATTTTCGTAATATGCATTGTACGAAATATTGTTTCATATTATTCATTACTCTCTTAATATAAGTTGTTAAAATAACCATGATTTTTGAAAGGAATTAAATTATGTTCGCCAAATAATTTGTCGATATATATACACCGTGACCAATAAGTTCTCATACACTTTCAAATTTTTATTACAATAACACAAAATAAATCATACAAAAAATTTTTGCACCAAATTAAAGTAGCAATCATTGAGTATCTTTACATCAAATGCTTTGGAATAATTCCGCGTTTTAGTTTCTTAACCAGTTTAAGCCTCTTTTCAAATCCATCACACGCGGCACGCACAGCTTCCATTGGCATTTCCTGCCATATCTTTTGAATTACATTTTTGAATTTGCTCAAATAGGTGATTTTATAGTTATTCATTTAGGAGAGTATATATGACCACACAAAATAATCAAGCGGGTTCATATTGGGAGAGTTGGGGGGCCATTCCTTCTTTAGCCAAAAGTCAGCTAAATTTCGACTGCAGCAATCCTGAATCACGCATGCGGTATGAGAAGGAACACCATCTTGTTGGAAGCAGAAATATTCCGCCCCATACATTCTCTAGACATTTGGGGGTAAATCTTTTTCCCAAAACTCAGTTTTATAATATTGGGCATTGATTTCTGCCCCCTTATCAATGAAGACTGACGGGAGTTTTCCTCTTTTGGAAATAGCGGCCCAAACCATCAGAGACGAAGCATTTTGATAACGCGGAACGTAATGCTGGTTCTCAAGGATGTTATCAATAAAAACTGCCCATACTCTGTCAGTTTGGAGTTGAAACTTTGCTGTAAAATGAATAGTTTCTCGTCTGAAAAGACATAGTCATCACCAGTGTGCCAAGCAAGAATTTCGTCCACCCTTTGCTTCCTTTTCATCTTATCAGACTCCGAAACTCCGTGAATTTTACATTTTCTATAAGCCTGCACCCAAGGTCCCTTTTCAGAGTATTTAACATTGATCCCCTCTATATTTTGAGCTCTCGTGCTAGTTTTGTAGCAAATCATTGTTCGCTTCGTCGTATCCTTTCCCTGACTCTTTCCACAGCCTCTTTTGTCTGAACGGACATCGATCTGCCAGATCTTTTTCTGTCAACGACAGAGGACGTCTCGTTATACCTTTTGATAGTTCTGTAAATGAAATCTCTCTTCACCACCAGGGCTTTCAAGTTTCTGAAAAATTCACCCGGCTGCTCTCCTTTGAACAATTTATTTATCAAAATTTTTCTCAATTTCTTCATTCTACATAGGAAAAGAAAAAATTATAATTGCTGCAACATTTACACTTGTAATAGCTTTATGCCTTACACTAAATTGCCTGCAAAATAATTGGGACTAAAGTAACACATATGTACAACTTTTTAACGTGCTTCAAAAGTTGTATGAGAACTTATTGGTCACGGTGTATATATTTTTTTTTCTGCTAAGGATGACCGATATCAAATCTATTCCGCTGCAATATCGTATCTTATATCAGATACTTTATTTAGACATTTGGAAAGAAATTTGACTTCAAATTATGATAGAATATTTATCATTTTCCTGTTAATTAGTGTATTAGTTGGATATTTATTGTTTAAATATCATCCTTTGAAATGAAATGTTTGTGTTTTCAATCGAATATAGGAGTTTGCCATTTTTTTCCCCTAGAGTTTTGATATTAAAAATGCAAATTTTGTCAATTTTACAACAAAAATAACTTAATCTAAAGCATGGACATGATAACTAATACATATCTATACCTAAATATGGGGATTAAAATCGGGAAATAATTTTCCTCGATTTTTAATAATTTTTTTACAAAAAATCCAATGGGCGTTTAACATAGGACATATTTTTCTTGAATCCACAAACGGCCAGTGACGTCATCACTTCGCTTGCGTATTAGCACTTTATCAATGTGTAAAAGAAATTTTTAATTAAAAATGACGTCAATTTTTGTGAGATGCATAATTTTTTATCGTTCACTTTTAGATAAATGTATTTATTTTCCTGTTAAAAAAAATAAATTCGTTTTTTTTTTTTTTTTTTTTTTTTTTTTTTTTGGCAACAATTAAATTATGGATAAATTTAAATGGCTAATTTTTTGCTATTATTAGCTTACAAAATTGCTATTTTATGCATAAAAATCGCAAAAACAATTTTTTTTTTGGAATAAAAGGTAGCCAACTTTTTAAGTTAGGGTATAAGCTATCTCCATTACAAATTTCATCGAAATCCGTCGAGCAGTTTTGGCGTGAAACTCAGTCAAATAAATTCACGGACATAACTCTAGAAAACGTTTGTATGGGAAATAGAAAAGGGCTGTTTTTAGGGTTTTCCCGGAAATTATTCGATTTTTTCTCGCCTTTTAAACCTTCCCTAGACCTCCACGAACATTTCAAGACTAAGATAAGATAAATCCGTTCAGCCGTTCTCGAGTTTTAGTGAGACTAACGAACAGCAATTCATTTTTATATATATAGATATATTATTTATTTCGCTGTTTTTTTTTTTTTTTTTTTTTTTTTTTTTAATCTTTATTCTTTTTGTTTTAAGCAATAAATAACTTTAAATATTTCCAAAATTTAAAATAAACTTATAACTTTACACATTTTATTAAAAGTAGCAAAATATCAATCATAGACTTTTTTTTTTAATGTGTAAATAATTCCGATGTTTCTTTGTTTACATATTGATTTGTGCTTTAAATTTTATTGTTTCAGACATTTTAATGAATAAAAATTCCAACTAAATGTCTTTATTAATCTTCAAAAGATTTTGGTGTAATTAAAATATTTAGATACTTCAAAACACATATTTTACAATAATATATGCGTGGAAAATGTTCGTATAATGAGCGCACTCACTGGAAAGTTAAGATATGTTAAAAACGCTTAATGCAAACAGTAATGCAATTCCAAAAATATCCGGTTATAGTCTTTAATGTAAATGAAATATTTTTGTGTGACCCTGTGAATCTTAATACGAATCCCACAGTGAACTTGAATAACAGTTTAAAAAAATTCCAAGCATATTTACGGAAGTTAGATCATAGACAGATGGACAGGCATAAAGAAAAATCGAAGTTAACAAACACTGTTGTATTTTGTTGGAAAATGTTAAGAAAAAGGGTTTGAGGACATTGATGAGATTAAAAGATGGTTGCTTGGTTGTAGGATTTAAGGCCGATTGACTCCTGATGTGTCCTAGGCATAGAGGGGGAATGCCCTCCGTGGGGGTCTTTCTAAGGGGTCCTAGCCCGTATTTACGCAAGTTTCGGCGGAAACCACAGAAAACTCCGAACGGCTAGGTCGATGAGCGCGACCTGGGATCGAACCCGGCACCTCCCATCTACCAGCTTTGAGCGCAGAACCGCTCGGCCGCTGGTGGGCTATTAAAAGATGGAAAAACAGATTTTCAAATTCCATGTACTGTTAAAAATTTCTGTAAATTTAATGTAAATATTTATCCAGAGTCTCTGTAAATTTACAGCAATTCTTAGTTAAAAGTGAATAAGCGAGATTCTCAATCTTTATTTAGTATTTTTACCTAATTTTATCATTTAATTTTTTAATTAAAACTTAAAATGATTGTTTCTACTTTAGAAAAAGCATTCTGAGTCCGAAATATATTCTCACCAATACTTAATTAAATTAATATTAGTTATTAAAATGAATGTATAAAATACGTTTTTTAACATCTCCGTTTATTTTTCTCTGTAATTTTACATAAGACTTAAGATGATAGATTACACAGAGTTTTCTGTTGAAATTTTTAACAGTGTGCAATTCTTTAGAGTATATTTCTTTTCGAAAGCAGTATTTTTTACTTTTTATAAATTTATTAAAAGCTTTGCAAGGTGTCCATTATTATATGAAGTAGGTAACCAAATATACAACAATAACCGCCCCTCGTCTTAAAAAAAAAAAAAAAAATTATGCGTATTTAATAAATTTTCGTCTGTTATATAAAGATTATAAAGTTTCTTCATCAGTTTTTGCCTTTTTTTTTCATTTAAAGTTTTTGCTTTCAAATACTAATAATCTTGGAACTTTTCTTTTTCCTTTTAAATTTCAGTTTGGTATTAAAAAAAAAAAAAAAAAAAAAAAAAAAACTAGTATTATGTGGCTGCCACATGACTTTCTTCTATATAATTTTACACAAAATTTATTCAATACAAATTATTTATTAAATTATTAAATTATTTTCCATTATAAATGCAGACGATTTTTATCAGACAGAATTATATCACTAAATGCCGAAATATATCAATTTTTTGCTAATCAGAAGAAGAAAGATTTTTTTTCCCAAATTTATTTCGTTAAAAGAAAAAAAATCGACAACTTTGTTTTAAATTATTATAGATCTACAGTTCAACCATTTGTTTTAAAGGTATTGACGAGATCTTTCGAAAGATACCCATATTGAAAATTTACTGCCCCCCCCCGGGGGAGTACTTCCTTCCAGGGCGGGAAGCGATGCCCCCGCATGCACAAAATTTTTTTCCTAGTTAACTACTACTATTATCAATAATTCCTATTAATTTCACGATCACATGTTAAAAATAACTCTTATTATGCACATTTATACGAAAATTTGTCCAATATTGCCATGTTAAAAATTTAGAGAAAAAGTGATCACAGCGCCACCGGTTGAGCTATTGATCCCCAAATCTAATCAGCACCAGTTTATGTCAGGGTGCAACTAAATACCAAGTTTGGTTAAATTTCATTCATTGGTTCGTGAGATACAGCGTCCACAAAAAAGTGATACAGACAGACATTTTCTAAAAGCTATTAATTCGTGTTCTGGACATCTCAAAACGTGTAAATCCATCGAAAACTAGAGTTCGAAAATTTTCACGAATCCAATACTTTCTTTATTCTTCACATAGAAGAAAGTAAAAAGTACGCATAGAAAACTTAATTAATACTGCGATATCAAATCATTCTTTCCAAAGGTTTAAAGATTTACATTAATGTTTCTTTTAAAATGCCTGTGTTAAATTTCACACTTATGCATTGATGCCAAATTTTAGAATAATTCACATTTCTTTTAAGTAGTACAACTATAAAAGCATTATTTAAAAAAAAAAAAAAAGGTAAGACTTATTTAAAGTTAAATCACCTCCGCAAACTCATCAATTTAATTTTTAAAAAGCAATTTGAAATAAAAGATTAATTAGCTTTTCAAAATTTAATTCGCTAAAAAAAATATATATTTTTAAATATGTTTTATTTATTTGAGTTTTTTTTTTCTCTTTTGAAAATTTCGAAATTTATTTAAAAATTCTGAAAGTAAAGTTAATTAGAAATAAATATGTGTCTTTCGAAAATTATTTCTGAAATGCAATCTTTATATGGTTATTATTTATCACATTAGATGGCAGCACCATATCAATTCTTACTATTTCAGGTCTAATTTCCCGAAAGGCTCGTGAAGCAACAGCTTTTTCTGTAAAATTTAAGAGAGGCCTGCTTAAAATGACTGAAAAGTAATGCCTCAAATTCCTAATACCAGTTTTTTATATTATCACTTAAGGAAAAAAAAAATTGAAGGAAATTTGCCTAATGCAAAAGGAAATACACTCCACAGGTAGATATTAACTGGCAATTTGAAAAGTTTCACGTCTGATCTCATAAAAAGATTTTCGAGCTCTCCATGATCTGTACAGCTGCCATCTGGTGGCAAAGTGCATAGTTAAAGTTTCTTTTTTCTACTTAAAGAGTTTTCTTTAGCCGGACAGCTAGTTACGTAGCTTGTTCGGTTATTACCAACTGCTGTTTGGTAGAAATATGACCCCCTCTGTCCCCGCTGTCAGCGGCGGCGCCTTACTAGCAAGTAAAAATGTAGATGTTTCAAAATTAAGCCAAGATGATTATTCGATGATGATCGAAGTACGTGCTGATTATTGTAATCTAGAATGCCGTAGGCTCACATTGCTTCGCAAAAACGATTCTACTGAGGAGGAGCAAAATTATTTAAGTTCTGGATTTTCCGCTCGAGAGACTTAATATTTTTCAAGACATGGAGTACATTAGTAAGGTGACAAGTTTACCCATATTTGATGTTTCCCCTCCATCCGCCCCAATCTTAACCACTGAGCCGGATCTTTTGGCCAAAGGATGAATTGGCGCCCCCTGTTACAGCGGGAGGTAGCCAAACCTCTTATCAGGGCAAGCGTTCGCGTGAGAGCGAGGTCGACTCTGTAGAGTCCAACGGGTTTAAGATTGTAACCCATAACAAGAGGAAACACTCCTCACAAAACAATAATTGGATGCAACCCATAGACCTATTATAAGAGTGGACGGGACAATGACAACCTTTTTTAGTGGCAAAGATAACTCATAAAAAGGTCATGTGAATGTTGATCTACAGAAAGCCAAATTGGTCAATATGCAAATTTTTAACAGTGACTTTAATTGCTATTTAGATTGTGCTTTAAATTGTTAAAAATAGTTTTATTATTAGAAAAAAAAATTATTTCAATAACAGATTAGGCAAATAAAGAAATTCAAAATCTGTTAGTTTCGTAATTAATTTCCACGTGCATGAAATTAAGTTCTATATGTTGGGACAATTAATCATACTTGTAATGAATTGTGCTAAACTTATTAAAACGTGGAAATTTTATCAAATGTAACAGTATTTTAGTTGGAGTTTGATTAAAAAAAAAAAAAAATAAATAAAGTTTCTTAAAAAAAAAAAAAAAAAAAGCAAATGAAATGGTAAATATATATATTTTTTTATTTTCATAATTTTATGCTAAAAATTTTATTTAAATGAAATTAATCAAAAGTTCAGAATGAAGAGTTTGGAAAAATAATTAACTTGTCACAAACAATAATTATAATAATAAAAATAAAAACTAATTGTCATATTATTAGTGTGGTGCGCATTTCAAGGGCAACTAAACTCGAATGTAATATTAAAAAATTCAAGTAATTTTGCAAAATAAATGTGTAATTGATCATTTCTTCATATCACGTTTTAAAGTTTATTCTACATTATTTAATGCTGAATAACTGAAGATTATTACTTAAATACTCGTATCAGATTTCTCTATATATTAAAAAAAATTACTGTCACTGGCGTCAAGTTTTTTTTTTTTTTTTTTTTTGTCTCCAACCGAATCTCCTCACGAAGGGCAGTGTTCTTCGCTTCATGAGAAGTATCACTCTTTGCCGAATACTCAAAGGCAGATATTTAGTTGCTTAAAAATGTCTATCATTTTAACTAACGAAGTTGTTAATTAAAAACGTCGGGTTAATAAAGGTACTCTATTTGCCACCTTTAAAATTTTTTCTCTTTCGATGTTTTTCTGTCATCATGTCATTTTACACTGGGGAATTAAATCATGGGGATCCATGGTGTAAACAAAAAATAAATGTCAATGTTGCTATTAATAACAAAGACATTTTTCGTCTTCAAGTAAATAAAAGCGTTATCTTCGATATTTTCAATGAAAAAATGAATTTAAGATTGTAGTTTTTCGCCTGCAGGTACATTTCCCCCTTACTTTTAGAAAATTAATTTTTTTTAACTGGCAATCTTTTATGTTGTTTATAATTTTTATAAGTTCTTTTCTTTCTTCTTTTCTTTTCTTTTCTTTTTTCTTTTCTTTTTAGTGCTAGAGGCCTATTTCAGTCGGTACAGCGTTGTCGAATTTTTAAACGTCACTCTTAATAGTGCTAAGGGCCTATTTCAGTCGGTTTATTGAATGGGGTTTTATTGAATGAAGTCCCCCCAAGGCCCAACTTTGACATGAGTCCCCCCCAGGCCCAACTTTGACATGAGTCCCCCCCCCAAGGCCCAACTTTGACATGAGTCCCCCCCAGGTCCAACTTTGACATGAGTCCCCCCAAGGTACAACTTTGACATGAGTCCCCCCCCCAGGCCCAACTTTGACATGAGTCCTCCCCCCAGGCCCAACTTTGACATGAGTCCCCCCAAGGCCCAACTTTGACATGAGTCCCCCCCAAGGTACAACTTTGACATGAGTCCCCCCCAAGGCACACCTTTGACATGAGTCCCCCCAAGCCACACCTCCCCCTCATTGGGAAAAAGAGAAAAAACGTTGTTTTGCGGCTATAAGACAGTTTGGACTTCCAACGTTATTTGTTACAGTATCTGCAGCTGAAACACATTGGTTTGATTTAATGAAAACTTTATCATAGAATTTAGATCGTCACGAGTTAACTAAAGAAGAATTTGTCGATATTAACAAGTTTAGGAGTAGGCCTCTGGCACTAAATTAAAATCTGTCAATGTCAGATTTTCATGTTTTAAATAATGAAATAGTGTCGTGTCTGTATAATTTTTTTTTGTGAGTAATGAAATAACGTCGTGTCTGTATAATTAACTGTATTTCTTTTTATCTTTAAAGTGTATTTATCTTTTTTTATTTAAAAACATATTTTAAAATACTTCGAATATATTTTGGTGTAAAAAATAGAGTGAAATTCAGACTCCTGTATAAATGACTCATATAAGTCATTTATACTCATATAACTCATATAACCCATTATAACTCATATATAAATTCGTCTTCCAATCTCGCCCTGATAACTTTTTAACATTACAGAATTAGACATTTGTATGATACATTTAATATTTCTAATTATGGCAATAACGGAAATTCATCACCTAAAATTCTTATAGAGAATCGAGTTACTTCTACTTCTACCTACGTCTTCCTTGCTACTTTATAATTATTTTAGAAAGTAGCTAGGAAAGAGAATTAGAAATTGAAGTTGTAGGAGATTTTTCCAAATTGAAATAATACTACTTAGGAACAGGTATGGTATCTGTCGTCCTTGGCGGAAAAAAAAAAAAAAAAAAAAATATCCCCAAGTTATCTAGTGAACATATTTAATTCTTTTTAAAAATCATGGTTATTTTAATAACGTATATTAAGAGATCAGTAAAATGAAATATTATTTCATACAATATACAACGAAAATATACTCCTGCAAGTTTATTTTCGCTTTACGATTTTGCGCGCCAAATACAAAAATCGTCAAGAACGACAGATATCAACTCTATGCCTAATAATAATAATAAACTTTTATTCTTTTCAGTAATTTTTGAATTTGTAAAATTATTATTTAGCTGTACATTAAAAATATATACAGAGTATTATATACTGCCATAAATTTACTAAAAAAAATTAGTAGTAAAAAGTATAGGCATTAGAAAAAATAAGTGCTAGATTTATTTATTATTAATATTATTACTTTTTTTTTTTTTTTTTTTTTTTTTTTTTAAACCAGCAATTATACCAAAAGTTCATCGCCAAATAGTGTCAAAAATTTAAGTCACTAAAGGGGTCATATACTAAAACTGTAACGCAAAATGGTGTAAATATTACAAATTTCTTTCTATATATAAAAAAAATATATATATACTGATTTTTAGCATATTATTTCATTAAAAAAATCTTGTATTAAATATTATGTATTTCAATTTGGCATTGAATATGTTGATTTTTATAATATTTTTCTGCTTTCGTCTTGTGTTATGCACTATTAATATTACTATTCAGTGAAAGGCAAAGAAAATGAATAGATGGGCAGAGCCTATCAGGGGTTAATAAGTGAAGCAAGTGGGGGAGAGGTGAAGCCACCATCAAGGGTTGGTGAGCGGTGCGAGCAAGGGGCAGAACCCCCTAACTATTAAAAGAAATAAATTTGCGGAAACACTGTGTTAATTTAAAGAGTTATTCAAATTTCAACAAGTTTATCGATTAAACTGCAGCTTATTATAAATGGTAATGCATGACAAATATCTGGAAGAATTTTACCTCAAATTTTAGAAATAAATTTACTTCAACTGTATTTAAAAAAAGTAAATATTTTACAAATTTAAAATTTTATGTTTGCATATTATATTTATTTTTCAAATGCTAATTTAGCACTTTTCAGTTTACTAATATTTAATTTTACTTTTCAAAACTCTACGAAATTTATTTATTTTTGAGATATTGAAATATATTAATGATATTGAACACATTTATACAATGTTAGAAATAGACAGAAAAATAGAAGACCTTCAGAATATAGTTAAACAGTGTATTAATAATAAATAAAGAGGCTATTTTTAGAGATCATTCAAATATTTATTTCATTATTTTAAATTCAATTGTTTACTTATACAATAATACAATATTTTAAGATTCAAGAGCATCAACGAATGCCTCTAACTAGATAATACACTAGCAACCATGTTCGTAGTTGCCGAAGCATTATTAGGATCAACGTAGCCTATTTGAGAACTGCTAAGTATGTGAACTAAAGCGGCTACTAGTTCCACAAGTACCTGAGTCAAAACTTCACATGAAGAAAAACCAGGGTTGGAAGCGCTTACACTTGTTGTCAGCTCATTCATAACATTCGAGAGCGAACTACCAATATTAGGTGCGCCACTTGAGATAAGAGACGAAACAGCAGAAGAAACACGAGGTTGTGATGCAGCAGAAGGCATTCTTAAGGCTGTAGTAGAAGCTCCTTGGCCATATCCTGAGCCTGCTCCAGCACCAGCACCAGCTCCTGCTCCTGCTCCTTGCCCATATCCTGCACCTGCTCCTGTTCCTTGGCCATATCCTGAGCCTACTCCAGAACCTAATTGAATGATATTTTCTTTTACTATTGCACGTTCTTTTAAAATTATATTGACAATATAAAACTGCAGTATAGTTTTGTTATACTATTTAAAAGAAAAATATTGTTATTTAAGAAATATAGTTTTATCGGCTGGTTAAATTGTTTACATTGCTTTTTAAAATAACTTTATAATATTTTTCTTAGAAGGAAAACGTTTAATGAATTTTTTTCCCTTATTTAATTATACATTGTATTTGGACAAAAAATATAAAATTTATTTTATTATCAACCAAAAATTTCGATATATTCTGATTTAAATTTCAAAATATCTCGTGTAATTATTTTAATTTTTGTATGCGGCATGATACTTGCTACCAGTAATTATTATTTATTAAATAAACATTCATATAAACATGAAAATTTAAAATATTTTAATAAAAACAATTATAGCACTTTATGCAATTGTTTTAATCCGAATCTCATAATTTTCGTTAGTTTTCAATTTTTATTACTGTCCATAAATATCTCTGACTTCCATAATATTAGGTTCACATGTTAGAAATTAACATATACATACAATATATATTAAAAGTTTCTTTACAGTTAAAGAAAAAAAAAAAATTAGAAGCAAAATATTGACATAAACATTTGGATACAAACTTTCGGAGGCATTTTGATGCATTGTAGTTTTACATAGTTACAAGAATACATTTTCTTGCTTCTGTAATGAATTTTATTATTATAGAGCTTTAAAATTCTACAGACACTCATTCAAGTGTCATTTGAAAATTAATGATACTCTACACTGATAGTGGAGGTAAAAAGGAAATAAACCAAACTCTGTGAAGGATCGATTATCAAAAAATGTTGCGATTTAGCAATATAAGATAGTTGTAAAAAGAAATTTGT